>CM076677.1:11473378-11566466 GCA_038501925.1 Xenopus petersii | reverse complement strand
GAGCCCTTCTTTGGGGCTGGCGCGGATTTGGCGGGTTCAGGCATGCTCAGCAACTAGACAGGATGAGTCTATAAGCAAACGATGAAGCGCTGCTCCGGCTGCAGCTGCTTTTATAGCCCGCCCATGTAAAGCAGGCTGCGCCGTGACACTGATTCCCATTGGCTGGCTCTGTGGCATGACGTCTAAGCGCAGCTTTTCTCCAGACGATTGGCGGTAAGTAAAGCTTGTGTTTCGTTGGCTGCGAGGAAGCCTAACCAATCGGCAGAGAGAAGGGCTCTCGCTGCTGACTATAAAATGCAAAGTGCGCGCTACAATGTATCGTTGAGTCATTTTGTCAAACGGAGTCATTTGAAGCATGTCAGGAAGAGGCAAACAAGGCGGAAAGACCCGGGCTAAGGCCAAGACTCGCTCATCTCGGGCCGGCCTTCAGTTCCCAGTCGGCCGTGTCCACCGGCTGTTGAGAAAAGGCAATTATGCCGAGCGGGTGGGAGCCGGAGCTCCAGTCTACCTTGCCGCGGTGCTTGAGTATCTGACCGCCGAGATCCTGGAGTTGGCCGGCAACGCTGCCCGGGATAACAAGAAGACTCGTATCATCCCCAGGCACCTGCAGCTCGCCGTGCGCAACGACGAGGAGCTCAACAAACTGCTCGGAGGGGTCACCATCGCCCAGGGCGGTGTCCTGCCCAACATCCAGTCTGTGCTGCTCCCCAAGAAAACCGAGAGCGCCAAATCTGCCAAGAGCAAGTGAGCTCTCCCCTCCAAAAATACTGCCCTGACCACTAACCCAAAGGCTCTTTTCAGAGCCACCCACTTCATCATCTAAACAGCGCTGTATAGCCGTGTGTGTGTGTGTGTGTGTGTCTAAATAGTGAGAATAAATTGCGAAACATAAGAGGGTTTCCCGTGTACACTTCTTTTTCCTCACTTGATTGCCAGGGAAATGATGTGGTGGGAGAAGGGCAGCTATTTTGCGGAGCATTACTGTCACCTAATAGGGGTTTCTTGTGATGAGAGAAGAGTGGCACTAGGGACTCAAACTCCAATCGTCTCAGTGTGAGCAATGAAAGCGTGTGTATGATGCGCAGGGGGGGGGGAAATCAAATCAAACGGTCTGAAAGTGTGTGTGATTAGTAGTCTCGCTGCGAAGTGAAGCCCGATCATCACTGTGTCGTACAAGTCCATTCAACTACAACGTCTTGGCTGAGCTGCGCGCGCGAAGTGGCTTGTGGCCGATGGAAGCAGCACAAGAGACAGGCTGTCGGGTCACCCGGCGCTGCTAGAGCTTCGCTTCTTTTAGAGGATTAGGTATAATAAAGTGATAGGAGGAAGCCCCCGTCCAAGATTAAGGGCACAAGGATTTCACTCACTGCCGCCTGGTAATTGTGTGTTGCTATTTGTACATGGGGAAGATGTGTGAAGCCCTAATAAGAGTGGAGTGTCATTTGGGGGGGGGGGAATGAAAAAGCAGCACAGCTGATTGTGAGACAGTGTTGGTGGCTCTGAAAAGAGCCTTTGTGTGCAAGTGAGTGATGGAGACGGGGAGGAGTGATCTAAGCCCTCTCTCCTCGGATCCTGCGGGCCAGCTGGATATCCTTGGGCATGATGGTGACCCTCTTGGCGTGGATGGCGCAGAGGTTGGTGTCCTCGAAGAGCCCCACGAGATAAGCCTCGCTGGCCTCCTGCAGAGCCATGACGGCCGAGCTCTGGAAGCGGAGATCGGTCTTGAAGTCCTGGGCGATCTCCCGGACCAGCCGCTGGAAAGGCAGTTTGCGGATGAGCAGCTCGGTGGATTTCTGGTAGCGGCGTATTTCGCGGAGAGCCACGGTGCCTGGGCGATAACGATGGGGTTTCTTGACTCCGCCAGTGGCCGGGGCGCTCTTGCGGGCTGCCTTGGTGGCCAACTGCTTGCGGGGAGCCTTCCCGCCGGTGGATTTGCGGGCGGTCTGCTTGGTACGAGCCATGTCAACAAAATGCTTTTCACTAACGCGAATGCGATTCAACAGCCGATTCCTCGTATTTATTACAAGCGCCTCAATGCGATTGGCTCTATCTTTAGACACACCTCTCCTTCTTCCTTTCTGGTTGGTTCTTACCAGTTTCAAAATGCCCGCCAAAATTTAACTCAGGTACATTCTTTCTCTTACAAAATCTTCCCCACCTCGTATTCGACTTCTTCTGCCTCCCCTCCTTTTTTCTTTGCATACTCATTTCCGGAATAGTTCAGCCACGGAAGATCTACCGGGTTTCGCCCATGGATTTCTTTCCGGCATAGAAACGGACACCGCATGGAGCTCTGGGGATGTGATTGATTCCACACGGTGGCAGCACTGAGCTCGCCCAGTTAATCCAGGAGTCCTAGTCCTACCCACAGCAAGAGTAATCCTTGTGCTTGAACATGTGGGGCAGGGGAACAGACAATGCTCGGTCATATATGCTTCAGCTATGAAACAACACATCGATTTCGATCTTTCCTTTGGGCAACGCTAATGTGTCATTTAGGCACCGTTTCAAAACGTAACTATACATTAAAAAGACTGAATTGCCACATTTGTCTGCGCCCCCCCCCCCCCCCCCCATCATTTGTGTAATGTATCGTCTTTGTGCATTTGTAGAGTCGACGATGAGGATTAACTACAGCGAAATATTTGATGCACAGTGAATGTTCTAATGCAGGGCCGCAGCGATAAAAATGGGCTGGTAAACCCCTAATGGGCAGGTCTGGACTGAGAATTAAAATAGGCCCTGGCATTTCAGGTACACAGAGGCCCAATCAGCCCGCACAGAGGCCCAAACAGCCCCCACCAGCCCACTAAATACTGACTTTCTATGGCACCATATAGCAGCCCCTCTGGCATTTGCCAGAACCCACAGATTGCCAGTCCGGGCCTGCTAATGGGGGACTCGGGACCCGCAGAACATCAATGAGACAAAGTTAAGAGTGGGCAGAAGTGGGAAGTCTTCTGAAACTTCCATAATGCCCACAGAAACGCAGCACTAGATCATGGGAATTGTGTCTGGATACAAAGTGACTGACAATATTTTATTAGAAGGAATTCATCCAACTCTGAATTCTGGGGGGGGGTATTATCCTTGGAATTTCCTCTGTGCCATCCTGCTATGCATTCTGGGGGGGGGGGGGTTATTATACATGGAACTGCTCCATCCTACTATAAATTCTGAGGGGCAAAGCACTGCGTATCTTGACAGCGCTATATAAATAAATGATGCTGCTGCTGCTGCTGCTGCTGCTGCTGCTGCTGCTGCTGCTGCTGCTGATGCTGCTGCTGATGCTGCTGATGCTGCTGATGCTGCTGCTGCTGCTGCTGCTGCTGCTGCTGCTGCTGCTGCTGCTGCTGCTGATCTTATGTGTAATTGCCTTTCTGCCCTCAGAGGGGGGCATAAACTCTAGTTACGGCTCTTGGTGCCTCATCTTCCAAGTAAAATGACTGATAAGTGAATTTCAGAACACATTTGAACTGAAAGAATAATAGGATCAATGGGGGTGAGGGTGGCCGGTTGCTCTGCTATGTAGGGGATGCTGATACGGAGAAACAATTGTGCATTCTGTTTGAGCCCCGCACACATGGAGACATAAGAGTTTTCAGTTGACATTGAGTCACTTTGGATGCAAAGAATCCTTAATGGGCAAATGCATGAACAGGGCTCTTTATTTTGCCATGTTTTTGCTGGAGACCAAATCAGGCCTAGTAGTCATGAATTTGGCACTACACTCTGCCATAATAGCTTTTGAAGGGGAAACAAAATGTATCATACTTACCTTGAGTTTCCTTTCCTGGACATACTCCATGTTGGCACTCAAAGGGATGAAAAAGACAATGAAAAGTTGCTGAACTTTGCAACAGTAAATTGCTGCAATATTATCTAGGAGACAGTTAGCAAGCTGTATGACAGTTGGGAGGAAAACTAGGCGCTATGTCCAGGCGGGTGCTGATCTTGTCAACCTCCAGGGCAAAGGGAGAATTGCATCATACTTACCTTGCTTTTCCTTTCCTGGATATACTCCATTTGGGAACTCACCGGGATATCCCCGCCCCCATGCCCCATCAGAAGGACCCTCACCAAAGTTTTGAAAGCCACCTCCCAATTCCGCTTTGTCTTTGTTACGAGCTATAAGACAACAACAAAGCATCTGGAGGCCATGGAGCCAATTTTTACCTCAGGAAAAGAAGAAGCAACCATCCATGCATTTTTTTCTTGGCTTTGGGAAATTCAAGGTCTTCCCAGCAGTCCTCTAGGCCATAGGGGGAAGGCTACAGGCCCTTTTCATGGAGAAAGGGTCAAGCTGCCTTCCCAAGAAAGGAAAACGGTGAAGCCATCCCAGCCTAGCAAGAAATCATCCTGACTATCCATCCCCAGTAGGGAGGGGTGCGGCTCAGGTTGGCACGTATCTCCAAGGTATGGCTTTCCACCATTTCAAACCAGTGGATTCTGGACGAGTATGGAGCATGTAACCGAGTCACCCTGGCGCCTTGATTACATTCATTTTTTATTAAAGCTTTATGAATCATGTCCTGAGTCAGCTATAGTGATGTAGCGAACTGCCGATTTGATGTTCGCGAACGCCGTTCGCGAACACCGGCAAAAAAGCGAACAGTTCGCGAACAGTTCGCGAACTTCGAACGCTCGATAAAATCGTTCGATCGAACGATCGAAGGATTTTATTCGTACGATCGAACGATTTTCGTTCGAATCGAACGATCGAAGCTATTCGATCGAATGATTTTAATTCAATCGAATGCTTATAATCGTTCGAACGAATGGAAATCGTTCGATTTTAGCGATCGAACGGTCGAATGGTCGAATGGTCGAACGAAATTTTACTTCGAATCGAACGCGAACACCAATTGGCGAACGTCGCGCGACGTTCGCGAACATTCGGCGGACGCGAACAGTCGAAGTTCGCGCGAACTAGTTCGCCGGCGAACAGTTCGCTACATCCCTAGTCAGCTAGTGACTAGACTGAGCTGAGCCAAAAGTGCAGCTATGAAGTGAGCCTGAGAACTCGGATTCCTCTTCTGTATACACTAAGAAAAGGCAAAAGCACTAAATCGGTTCTTTTCTTCATTCTGTTGCAACCATACTGGTGTCCAAAGGAGCAACACTCTCAACCTGCATCTTTGTACTATTAATATACTTAGAATAAAAACTTTTTAAGGGTTAGTCTTAGCCTCAGCCGCAATGCACTCTTCATTACCTATGTTTTCCTTCCGGATTGCTGCTTTACAACATTTATTATAGTGTTTATATTAATGATATGTAATGTTTTGTTTTTCACCTTACGTTTTTCTAAAGCAGTTTTTCCGCCTTCATTAAAGGCAGCTGTTATAATTGATACAACAGTTGCTCATATTCTAAATATACTGCTGATAAATGTATCAACTAAATGTAGCAACTGATGTAGCAAATTGGTAGCTCAGTAATCCAGAATAGGCCCACTTTGGCAGTCCATCTGTTTTTTTTTTTTTTTTTTTTTTTATGCAACTAAAACTTTCCTCCAAGCCAGGTGGGTGAGTGTGGTTGGGCAGCACGCAGTCCCCTAAAATCCTGCAACCCTAGTCCCGGTCCTTGGTGGCCTTTCGACAAATCTGGGCCTGGCTGGATCTCAAGGGCTTGGTCAGCAAGGAAACCCTTGTCCAAGTGAAAGGGAGCGGTGCCTCCAGCTCCTTTGAGCTCAACAAGAAGCAGCTGCAGGGCAAGGAGAAGGCTGCCAAGAAGAAGAAGCCGGCAGTAGACAAAGCCAAGAAACCAGCAGCCACAAAAGCGGGCAAGTATCCGAAAAAGCCAAAGAAAGTATCTGCAGCCGGCAAGAGCCCGAAAAAGGTGAAGCAACCCGCGAATGCAGTAGTAGCAGCAAAGAGCCTGAAAAAAATCCCAAAGCTGCCAAACTCAAGAAGGTGTCCATGAGCCCCGCAAAAAAGGCTGTCGTCAAGCCCAAAGCAGCAAAACCCAAGAAAGCCATCCCAAGAAGAAAGGAGCTTAGTCACCAATGGTCAATTGAACCAAAGACTCTTTTAAGAGTCACCATACCCACTCTGAAAGAGCATATATAATTCCACTATCACCCCAGGCCCGGTCCCTTGAGGTTATCCTAGATTCTGCCCTGTCCTTCACTCCTCATATCCAGTCACATATTAAATCATGTCACTTCCACCTACGGAACATATCCAAAATATGATCATCGATCACCCAAGAAGCTGCCAAAATTCTTATGCACTCCCTCGTCATATCACGTTTAGACTACTATGACTCTCTTTTAATTGCCCTTCCCCTCCAGAGACTGTCACCTCTCCAATCCATAACGAAAACTGTCGTGAGGCTCATAGACCTCAGCAACCGCTCCTCCTCTGCCAGTCCCTACACTGGCTTCCGCTACCTTTCAGAATCAAATTCAAATCAATGACCCTGACATCCCAAGCACTTCATAACTCTGCCCCACCCTACATCTCTGAACTCATCTCTATATACTCACCCAACCGCTTATTACGCTCCTCTACTGACCTGCTACTGAAGGAATGTTACTACTACTACTACTACTACTACTACTACTACTACTACTACTACTACTACTACTACTACTACTAATAATAATAATAATAATAATAATAATAATAATAATATCTAGTATAGGTAAATCTAAAAACAACTGGACTTGCTGAGTAATCAATGAAGACGTTTCACTACTCATCCGAGCAAGTACAGTTATTTTTAGATTTATCTATACTAGATATTAGTAGTAGTAGTAGTAGTAGTAGTAGTAGTAGTAGTAGTAGTATGACCTGGATGAAGGAAAATATTCATAGTCATAATATTAATAATGATCACAATAATAATAATTCTGTTATGCGAAAACACATTTTTTTTTTAAATATATTTTATTTTTTAATACAGTCATGTAATATTACGTAAAATAGTCATTCAGGGTTATTTGTTAGCTCCTGTATTGGTCGATAAGCCTGCAGGAAGCTCATTTTGGTTGCATAAAAAAAAAAGAGAGAGAGAGAGAGAGAGAGAGAGAGAGAGAGAGAGAGAGAGAGAGAGAGAGATGCCCTGCCAAAACATTCCTCCACGCCAGGGATTCAAACAGAAGCAGCATCTTTGAAGGCACTGGGGCAACATCAAAGGGGTTGGTGAGCAACATTTCGCTCATGAGCCACTGGTTGGGGGGGTCACTGCCCCAGAACAAATGGAGCTGGCAGATGATAGATCTGGTTCTTAAGAGGAACACTCATCTAGGAGTTTATTTGCAGCAATCTGTATGAGACACATCTGTTGGATAATGACTTCCAGGTAGAACAGTCAGTGACTGTAAGAGCACAGTAATTGCTGAAAGGGTGTGGTGATTGATGATGATGACGACGACGACGACGGTGGTGGTGGTGATGATGATGATGATGATGATGATGTCTACGCAGCCAAACATCCTTGATTCCGTTTAGGCAAATGTTACAATCGACTTTGCTTCCTAGCAGTGCCCTAGGATGGCACAGGGACCTATTGGTGCTGCTGATAGTGGATCTCATGACAAACTACAATGCACACTGCTGGTTCCCACTTGCATGAAGGCTGCAGTCACTGGATTACAGCAGCGTTGGGTTTCTGTGCTACTTTTGCGGCAGTGCAAAGGCCAGGGATTTCTTGTGTAGCTTCCAAACCCCTTACTGTCTCGCTGATGTCTTAGCCCATAACCTTTTCTCTGTCCGGGAAAAGGGCTGGAAGAAACAGACGAAAATGAGAGCGTAAAACGAAAGATTTCAGTGACGATGCCCCAGACTGACAAGAGTGAAGCTGAGCTGCCAGGGGCTGTTTGGGGCCAGTCCGTGCAAGCAACGTGCAGACAATGGCTGGCAGGGACACGGACATTTAGCGGGCAGCTGACTATACACTCGCTGGGCTATTTGGGAAAGTAGACATTAGGAATAACGTTGCTTTTTGAGACGCTGGAAGCACAGAAGGAAAGCTCCCGAAAAGCCGAATCCAGAAGGTAAATGATGGGCGTGCCTATGTTTTGTCCAATTACAAGGCCATAGCTTATTGCAACTGAGCCAATCAACAGACAGAAAAGGTTGTATATAAGGAGAAGTGGAGTCGAGCGAGAGGTGTGTTTGATCCTTTCCGGACAAAAAAAAAGAAAGACAGAAAAATCTGCCATGGCTGAAGCCGCCGAATCCGCGCCCGCTCCTCCCCCGGCTGAGCCCGCGGCCAAGAAAAAGAAGCAGCAGCCCAAGAAAGCAGCGGGGGCCGCTAAATCCAAGAAGCCCTCCTCTGGACCCAGTGTGTCCGAGCAGATCGTCAAAGCCGTGTCCGCTTCCAAGGAGCGCAGCGGGGTGTCTCTGGCAGCGCTCAAGAAGGCTCTGGCTGCGGGAGGCTACGATGTGGACAAGAACAACAGCCGCCTCAAGCTGGCTCTCAAGGCTCTGGTCACCAAGGAGACCCTGCTCCAAGTCAAAGGCAGCGGAGCCTCCGGTTCCTTCAAGCTCAACAAGAAGCAGCTGCAGAGCAAGGAGAAGGCCGCCAAAAAGAAGGCGCCACTAGCAGCCAAAGCCAAGAAACCAGCGGCAGCCAAGAAGCCAGCCAAGTCCCCGAAGAAGCCCAAGAAGGTGTCGGCAGCCGCCAAGAGCCCAAAGAAGCTCAAGAAACCCGCAAAGGCCGCCAAGAGCCCGAAAAAGACCAAAGCCGCCAAGCCCAAGAAGGCCACCAAGAGTCCCGCTAAAAAGACCGCCGTCAAGCCCAAAGCTCCTGCTGCCGCCAAAAGCCCCGCAAAGGCCAAAGCAGCCAAACCCAAAGTGGCCAAAGCCAAGAAAGCCGCCCCCAAGAAGAAATGAGCAGCTCGCTCGCTCACTAGTGGCCAATTCAACCAAAGGCTCTTTTAAGAGCCACCACATCCCCCTGAAAGAGCAGCTTGTTGTCATACAGCGACTCTCCTCTGCGTCTGCCTACCTAATCGTTTCTTACTAACACGAGTAGCAATCCGGCTCCATGTATAGTCCTCCTCTACTGGTGCCACATGTCGCTCTTAAACAGCTCAGACACTGGGCGGAGCTTATTGGGTTCTAGGAGAGTCTCTTCTCCGTTAAGAATATGACGTTAGGCTCTCGTTGCCAGGAAGCGTCTTTGAGGCCAAACCTGCAACGAATTACACGCACTGCTGGTGCACTCGTTCGTTGCCACTTGTATCCTGTCCTGCGAGGAAGGTCCCAGTGTATGTAACAATGTGGCAAAGTGCTATAGTGAAATCTTGAAAGAAGTAACAATCGGGTGAAAGAGGCAGGATAACAAAAGAGCTCAGCTGAGAGACTCATTGGGGTGCCGCTGGGAAGGGAAGGGAAGGGGGGCTGCAAGTGGTAAACGAAAAAAAGGAGTAGTCGTAGCGATTTGCTTTTGCCGCAAAGGTTGACAAATCAATGAAAACCTCAAGAAAGCCTACTATCCCGGCGGAGGCGATTAGGTAGTATAAGATTTCATGGCGGAATGCCGGAGAGAAACCGATATGTTACCGGCCTGTAACCAGTTGAACGCTGTCATTGTTGGCGGGCTCTTCAAAATAAGCAGCCGTGTTGCGTTTCTAGTCTCATGCAGCCAGCCAATGGCAGCCTCTAGGGGAAAGGGGGAGGGTTTCGGTTCTTGCAGTTCCCTATCAGGTCGTGTCATTCGGTATATGAAGGCGGGCGAGAGCGTGGTCCTGCACTGCATACTTCAGAGAAATCTTTGAGCGTACAATCATGTCTGGAAGAGGCAAGGGCGGAAAGGGTCTGGGCAAAGGAGGCGCTAAGCGCCACAGGAAGGTGCTGCGGGATAACATCCAGGGCATCACCAAGCCCGCCATCCGCCGCCTGGCACGCAGAGGGGGAGTCAAGCGCATCTCCGGCCTCATCTACGAGGAGACTCGCGGGGTGCTGAAAGTTTTCCTGGAGAACGTTATCCGGGACGCGGTCACCTACACCGAGCACGCCAAGAGGAAGACCGTTACCGCTATGGATGTGGTGTATGCCCTGAAGCGCCAGGGACGCACTCTGTACGGTTTCGGAGGTTAAAGGCTCGCTTCGGGTCGTCGCCCCCCCCCCCCCCCCTATCAAAATAACGGCCCTTTTAAGGGCCACCCACCTGTTCCACAAAAGCGCTGGATCTCTCCTCCGTCTGCTGCTTGGCTCGTTCCTATAGGTTACAATCACTCTTCTACTAATCCTACACCTTTTGCCTTACACGGAGCAGCCAGCAGACGGTCTCTGCTATTATTAAGTCTGACTCGATCTGCCCTCAAAAGAAATAATGATCAAAGTCTTAGAGAGACCGGAGCCCTCTAGAAACTTGATTTGTCGCAATAGTGAACCAGCAACTTTGGGCGCGCTGCTGCTTTCAAGGGCTTTCCTTCTTTCCTTCGAACTCCTGAGGCCATTTATTTCACACGGCTTATATCCTAACGGATTTCATGGCTGACTTGAAACTGCTTGATAAACAACGTGATATTTTTTTTTTTTTTTTTTTTTGTGGTGTGTATATATTTGATGAATAAGGTTTAGGCCTCTGTCCAATAAGCAGCATAGCTATATGTTGGCCCAGGCCGAGAAGAAAGGATTCGCGCCCAGTGATTCCGCCCTCGCGCGGTTAGGACTAGAAGTGCACAAGAACTCCCTGCTCAACCTCGAGTATCTTGATGCATTCATTATGTTTGCGTGTAAATGGCGGTCAGCCGAAACAGACCAGTTAGAATGCCGAAGGGCTGATTTTCGGGGCATCTTGCTTGAAGAAGGCAGGAAGCCGAGCTAAATAGTAGAGCCCTTGCCCTAGAAGAAGTGCTCGTAGGTTAAAGGGCCCCCTCCCTGGTGAAGCATATGGAGAGGATTGTAAAAAGCAGCAAGAATAGATAGTGGGCAGCGGCTCTTGTAGAGAGAAAGTGGGTGGCTCTGAAAAGAGCCTTTGGGTTTGTGGGGCAGGGAATGGAGAGAGAGAGAGAGAGAGAGAGAGATTACTTGGCGCTGGTGTACTTGGTGACAGCCTTGGTGCCCTCGGACACGGCGTGCTTGGCCAGCTCCCCGGGCAGCAGCAGGCGGACCGCGGTCTGGATCTCCCGGGAGGTGATGGTGGAGCGCTTGTTGTAGTGAGCCAGGCGGGAGGCTTCCCCTGCGATGCGCTCGAAGACATCGTTGACAAAGGAGTTCATGATGCTCATGGCCTTGGAAGAGATGCCGGTATCGGGGTGCACCTGCTTCAGCACTTTGTACACGTAGATGGCGTAGCTCTCCTTCCTGCTCTTCCTACGCTTCTTGCCATCCTTCTTCTGGGTTTTAGTCACGGCTTTCTTGGAGCCCTTCTTTGGGGCTGGCGCGGATTTGGCGGGTTCAGGCATGCTCAGCAACTAGACAGGATGAGTCTATAAGCAAACGATGAAGCGCTGCTCCGGCTGCAGCTGCTTTTATAGCCCGCCCATGTAAAGCAGGCTGCGCCGTGACACTGATTCCCATTGGCTGGCTCTGTGGCATGACGTCTAAGCGCAGCTTTTCTCCAGACGATTGGCGGTAAGTAAAGCTTGTGTTTCGTTGGCTGCGAGGAAGCCTAACCAATCGGCAGAGAGAAGGGCTCTCGCTGCTGACTATAAAATGCAAAGTGCGCGCTACAATGTATCGTTGAGTCATTTTGTCAAACGGAGTCATTTGAAGCATGTCAGGAAGAGGCAAACAAGGCGGAAAGACCCGGGCTAAGGCCAAGACTCGCTCATCTCGGGCCGGCCTTCAGTTCCCAGTCGGCCGTGTCCACCGGCTGTTGAGAAAAGGCAATTATGCCGAGCGGGTGGGAGCCGGAGCTCCAGTCTACCTTGCCGCGGTGCTTGAGTATCTGACCGCCGAGATCCTGGAGTTGGCCGGCAACGCTGCCCGGGATAACAAGAAGACTCGTATCATCCCCAGGCACCTGCAGCTCGCCGTGCGCAACGACGAGGAGCTCAACAAACTGCTCGGAGGGGTCACCATCGCCCAGGGCGGTGTCCTGCCCAACATCCAGTCTGTGCTGCTCCCCAAGAAAACCGAGAGCGCCAAATCTGCCAAGAGCAAGTGAGCTCTCCCCTCCAAAAATACTGCCCTGACCACTAACCCAAAGGCTCTTTTCAGAGCCACCCACTTCATCATCTAAACAGCGCTGTATAGCCGTGTGTGTGTGTGTGTGTCTAAATAGTGAGAATAAATTGCGAAACATAAGAGGGTTTCCCGTGTACACTTCTTTTTCCTCACTTGATTGCCAGGGAAATGATGTGGTGGGAGAAGGGCAGCTATTTTGCGGAGCATTACTGTCACCTAATAGGGGTTTCTTGTGATGAGAGAAGAGTGGCACTAGGGACTCAAACTCCAATCGTCTCAGTGTGAGCAATGAAAGCGTGTGTATGATGCGCAGGGGGGGGGGAATCAAATCAAACGGTCTGAAAGTGTGTGTGATTAGTAGTCTCGCTGCGAAGTGAAGCCCGATCATCACTGTGTCGTACAAGTCCATTCAACTACAACGTCTTGGCTGAGCTGCGCGCGCGAAGTGGCTTGTGGCCGATGGAAGCAGCACAAGAGACAGGCTGTCGGGTCACCCGGCGCTGCTAGAGCTTCGCTTCTTTTAGAGGATTAGGTATAATAAAGTGATAGGAGGAAGCCCCCGTCCAAGATTAAGGGCACAAGGATTTCACTCACTGCCGCCTGGTAATTGTGTGTTGCTATTTGTACATGGGGAAGATGTGTGAAGCCCTAATAAGAGTGGAGTGTCATTTGGGGGGGGGGAATGAAAAAGCAGCACAGCTGATTGTGAGACAGTGTTGGTGGCTCTGAAAAGAGCCTTTGTGTGCAAGTGAGTGATGGAGACGGGGAGGAGTGATCTAAGCCCTCTCTCCTCGGATCCTGCGGGCCAGCTGGATATCCTTGGGCATGATGGTGACCCTCTTGGCGTGGATGGCGCAGAGGTTGGTGTCCTCGAAGAGCCCCACGAGATAAGCCTCGCTGGCCTCCTGCAGAGCCATGACGGCCGAGCTCTGGAAGCGGAGATCGGTCTTGAAGTCCTGGGCGATCTCCCGGACCAGCCGCTGGAAAGGCAGTTTGCGGATGAGCAGCTCGGTGGATTTCTGGTAGCGGCGTATTTCGCGGAGAGCCACGGTGCCTGGGCGATAACGATGGGGTTTCTTGACTCCGCCAGTGGCCGGGGCGCTCTTGCGGGCTGCCTTGGTGGCCAACTGCTTGCGGGGAGCCTTCCCGCCGGTGGATTTGCGGGCGGTCTGCTTGGTACGAGCCATGTCAACAAAATGCTTTTCACTAACGCGAATGCGATTCAACAGCCGATTCCTCGTATTTATTACAAGCGCCTCAATGCGATTGGCTCTATCTTTAGACACACCTCTCCTTCTTCCTTTCTGGTTGGTTCTTACCAGTTTCAAAATGCCCGCCAAAATTTAACTCAGGTACATTCTTTCTCTTACAAAATCTTCCCCACCTCGTATTCGACTTCTTCTGCCTCCCCTCCTTTTTTCTTTGCATACTCATTTCCGGAATAGTTCAGCCACGGAAGATCTACCGGGTTTCGCCCATGGATTTCTTTCCGGCATAGAAACGGACACCGCATGGAGCTCTGGGGATGTGATTGATTCCACACGGTGGCAGCACTGAGCTCGCCCAGTTAATCCAGGAGTCCTAGTCCTACCCACAGCAAGAGTAATCCTTGTGCTTGAACATGTGGGGCAGGGGAACAGACAATGCTCGGTCATATATGCTTCAGCTATGAAACAACACATCGAACATCGATTTCGATCTTTCCTTTGGGCAACGCTAATGTGTCATTTAGGCACCGTTTCAAAACGTAACTATACATTAAAAAGACTGAATTGCCACATTTGTCTGCGCCCCCCCCCCCCCCCCCCCATCATTTGTGTAATGTATCGTCTTTGTGCATTTGTAGAGTCGACGATGAGGATTAACTACAGCGAAATATTTGATGCACAGTGAATGTTCTAATGCAGGGCCGCAGCGATAAAAATGGGCTGGTAAACCCCTAATGGGCAGGTCTGGACTGAGAATTAAAATAGGCCCTGGCATTTCAGGTACACAGAGGCCCAATCAGCCCGCACAGAGGCCCAAACAGCCCCCACCAGCCCACTAAATACTGACTTTCTATGGCACCATATAGCAGCCCCTCTGGCATTTGCCAGAACCCACAGATTGCCAGTCCGGGCCTGCTAATGGGGGACTCGGGACCCGCAGAACATCAATGAGACAAAGTTAAGAGTGGGCAGAAGTGGGAAGTCTTCTGAAACTTCCATAATGCCCACAGAAACGCAGCACTAGATCATGGGAATTGTGTCTGGATACAAAGTGACTGACAATATTTTATTAGAAGGAATTCATCCAACTCTGAATTCTGGGGGGGGGTATTATCCTTGGAATTTCCTCTGTGCCATCCTGCTATGCATTCTGGGGGGGGGGGGTTATTATACATGGAACTGCTCCATCCTACTATAAATTCTGAGGGGCAAAGCACTGCGTATCTTGACAGCGCTATATAAATAAATGATGCTGCTGCTGCTGCTGCTGCTGCTGCTGCTGCTGCTGCTGCTGCTGATGCTGCTGCTGATGCTGCTGATGCTGCTGATGCTGCTGCTGCTGCTGCTGCTGCTGCTGCTGCTGCTGCTGCTGCTGCTGCTGCTGATCTTATGTGTAATTGCCTTTCTGCCCTCAGAGGGGGGCATAAACTCTAGTTACGGCTCTTGGTGCCTCATCTTCCAAGTAAAATGACTGATAAGTGAATTTCAGAACACATTTGAACTGAAAGAATAATAGGATCAATGGGGGTGAGGGTGGCCGGTTGCTCTGCTATGTAGGGGATGCTGATACGGAGAAACAATTGTGCATTCTGTTTGAGCCCCGCACACATGGAGACATAAGAGTTTTCAGTTGACATTGAGTCACTTTGGATGCAAAGAATCCTTAATGGGCAAATGCATGAACAGGGCTCTTTATTTTGCCATGTTTTTGCTGGAGACCAAATCAGGCCTAGTAGTCATGAATTTGGCACTACACTCTGCCATAATAGCTTTTGAAGGGGAAACAAAATGTATCATACTTACCTTGAGTTTCCTTTCCTGGACATACTCCATGTTGGCACTCAAAGGGATGAAAAAGACAATGAAAAGTTGCTGAACTTTGCAACAGTAAATTGCTGCAATATTATCTAGGAGACAGTTAGCAAGCTGTATGACAGTTGGGAGGAAAACTAGGCGCTATGTCCAGGCGGGTGCTGATCTTGTCAACCTCCAGGGCAAAGGGAGAATTGCATCATACTTACCTTGCTTTTCCTTTCCTGGATATACTCCATTTGGGAACTCACCGGGATATCCCCGCCCCCATGCCCCATCAGAAGGACCCTCACCAAAGTTTTGAAAGCCACCTCCCAATTCCGCTTTGTCTTTGTTACGAGCTATAAGACAACAACAAAGCATCTGGAGGCCATGGAGCCAATTTTTACCTCAGGAAAAGAAGAAGCAACCATCCATGCATTTTTTTCTTGGCTTTGGGAAATTCAAGGTCTTCCCAGCAGTCCTCTAGGCCATAGGGGGAAGGCTACAGGCCCTTTTCATGGAGAAAGGGTCAAGCTGCCTTCCCAAGAAAGGAAAACGGTGAAGCCATCCCAGCCTAGCAAGAAATCATCCTGACTATCCATCCCCAGTAGGGAGGGGTGCGGCTCAGGTTGGCACGTATCTCCAAGGTATGGCTTTCCACCATTTCAAACCAGTGGATTCTGGACGAGTATGGAGCATGTAACCGAGTCACCCTGGCGCCTTGATTACATTCATTTTTTATTAAAGCTTTATGAATCATGTCCTGAGTCAGCTATAGTGATGTAGCGAACTGCCGATTTGATGTTCGCGAACGCCGTTCGCGAACACCGGCAAAAAAGCGAACAGTTCGCGAACAGTTCGCGAACTTCGAACGCTCGATAAAATCGTTCGATCGAACGATCGAAGGATTTTATTCGTACGATCGAACGATTTTCGTTCGAATCGAACGATCGAAGCTATTCGATCGAATGATTTTAATTCAATCGAATGCTTATAATCGTTCGAACGAATGGAAATCGTTCGATTTTAGCGATCGAACGGTCGAATGGTCGAATGGTCGAACGAAATTTTACTTCGAATCGAACGCGAACACCAATTGGCGAACGTCGCGCGACGTTCGCGAACATTCGGCGGACGCGAACAGTCGAAGTTCGCGCGAACTAGTTCGCCGGCGAACAGTTCGCTACATCCCTAGTCAGCTAGTGACTAGACTGAGCTGAGCCAAAAGTGCAGCTATGAAGTGAGCCTGAGAACTCGGATTCCTCTTCTGTATACACTAAGAAAAGGCAAAAGCACTAAATCGGTTCTTTTCTTCATTCTGTTGCAACCATACTGGTGTCCAAAGGAGCAACACTCTCAACCTGCATCTTTGTACTATTAATATACTTAGAATAAAAACTTTTTAAGGGTTAGTCTTAGCCTCAGCCGCAATGCACTCTTCATTACCTATGTTTTCCTTCCGGATTGCTGCTTTACAACATTTATTATAGTGTTTATATTAATGATATGTAATGTTTTGTTTTTCACCTTACGTTTTTCTAAAGCAGTTTTTCCGCCTTCATTAAAGGCAGCTGTTATAATTGATACAACAGTTGCTCATATTCTAAATATACTGCTGATAAATGTATCAACTAAATGTAGCAACTGATGTAGCAAATTGGTAGCTCAGTAATCCAGAATAGGCCCACTTTGGCAGTCCATCTGTTTTTTTTTTTTTTTTTTTTTTTATGCAACTAAAACTTTCCTCCAAGCCAGGTGGGTGAGTGTGGTTGGGCAGCACGCAGTCCCCTAAAATCCTGCAACCCTAGTCCCGGTCCTTGGTGGCCTTTCGACAAATCTGGGCCTGGCTGGATCTCAAGGGCTTGGTCAGCAAGGAAACCCTTGTCCAAGTGAAAGGGAGCGGTGCCTCCAGCTCCTTTGAGCTCAACAAGAAGCAGCTGCAGGGCAAGGAGAAGGCTGCCAAGAAGAAGAAGCCGGCAGTAGACAAAGCCAAGAAACCAGCAGCCACAAAAGCGGGCAAGTATCCGAAAAAGCCAAAGAAAGTATCTGCAGCCGGCAAGAGCCCGAAAAAGGTGAAGCAACCCGCGAATGCAGTAGTAGCAGCAAAGAGCCTGAAAAAAATCCCAAAGCTGCCAAACTCAAGAAGGTGTCCATGAGCCCCGCAAAAAAGGCTGTCGTCAAGCCCAAAGCAGCAAAACCCAAGAAAGCCATCCCAAGAAGAAAGGAGCTTAGTCACCAATGGTCAATTGAACCAAAGACTCTTTTAAGAGTCACCATACCCACTCTGAAAGAGCATATATAATTCCACTATCACCCCAGGCCCGGTCCCTTGAGGTTATCCTAGATTCTGCCCTGTCCTTCACTCCTCATATCCAGTCACATATTAAATCATGTCACTTCCACCTACGGAACATATCCAAAATATGATCATCGATCACCCAAGAAGCTGCCAAAATTCTTATGCACTCCCTCGTCATATCACGTTTAGACTACTATGACTCTCTTTTAATTGCCCTTCCCCTCCAGAGACTGTCACCTCTCCAATCCATAACGAAAACTGTCGTGAGGCTCATAGACCTCAGCAACCGCTCCTCCTCTGCCAGTCCCTACACTGGCTTCCGCTACCTTTCAGAATCAAATTCAAATCAATGACCCTGACATCCCAAGCACTTCATAACTCTGCCCCACCCTACATCTCTGAACTCATCTCTATATACTCACCCAACCGCTTATTACGCTCCTCTACTGACCTGCTACTGAAGGAATGTTACTACTACTACTACTACTACTACTACTACTACTACTACTACTACTACTACTACTACTACTACTACTACTACTAATAATAATAATAATAATAATAATAATAATATCTAGTATAGGTAAATCTAAAAACAACTGGACTTGCTGAGTAATCAATGAAGACGTTTCACTACTCATCCGAGCAAGTACAGTTATTTTTAGATTTATCTATACTAGATATTAGTAGTAGTAGTAGTAGTAGTAGTAGTAGTAGTAGTAGTAGTATGACCTGGATGAAGGAAAATATTCATAGTCATAATATTAATAATGATCACAATAATAATAATTCTGTTATGCGAAAACACATTTTTTTTTTAAATATATTTTATTTTTTAATACAGTCATGTAATATTACGTAAAATAGTCATTCAGGGTTATTTGTTAGCTCCTGTATTGGTCGATAAGCCTGCAGGAAGCTCATTTTGGTTGCATAAAAAAAAAAGAGAGAGAGAGAGAGAGAGAGAGAGAGAGAGAGAGAGAGAGAGAGAGAGATGCCCTGCCAAAACATTCCTCCACGCCAGGGATTCAAACAGAAGCAGCATCTTTGAAGGCACTGGGGCAACATCAAAGGGGTTGGTGAGCAACATTTCGCTCATGAGCCACTGGTTGGGGGGGTCACTGCCCCAGAACAAATGGAGCTGGCAGATGATAGATCTGGTTCTTAAGAGGAACACTCATCTAGGAGTTTATTTGCAGCAATCTGTATGAGACACATCTGTTGGATAATGACTTCCAGGTAGAACAGTCAGTGACTGTAAGAGCACAGTAATTGCTGAAAGGGTGTGGTGATTGATGATGATGACGACGACGACGACGGTGGTGGTGGTGATGATGATGATGATGATGATGATGTCTACGCAGCCAAACATCCTTGATTCCGTTTAGGCAAATGTTACAATCGACTTTGCTTCCTAGCAGTGCCCTAGGATGGCACAGGGACCTATTGGTGCTGCTGATAGTGGATCTCATGACAAACTACAATGCACACTGCTGGTTCCCACTTGCATGAAGGCTGCAGTCACTGGATTACAGCAGCGTTGGGTTTCTGTGCTACTTTTGCGGCAGTGCAAAGGCCAGGGATTTCTTGTGTAGCTTCCAAACCCCTTACTGTCTCGCTGATGTCTTAGCCCATAACCTTTTCTCTGTCCGGGAAAAGGGCTGGAAGAAACAGACGAAAATGAGAGCGTAAAACGAAAGATTTCAGTGACGATGCCCCAGACTGACAAGAGTGAAGCTGAGCTGCCAGGGGCTGTTTGGGGCCAGTCCGTGCAAGCAACGTGCAGACAATGGCTGGCAGGGACACGGACATTTAGCGGGCAGCTGACTATACACTCGCTGGGCTATTTGGGAAAGTAGACATTAGGAATAACGTTGCTTTTTGAGACGCTGGAAGCACAGAAGGAAAGCTCCCGAAAAGCCGAATCCAGAAGGTAAATGATGGGCGTGCCTATGTTTTGTCCAATTACAAGGCCATAGCTTATTGCAACTGAGCCAATCAACAGACAGAAAAGGTTGTATATAAGGAGAAGTGGAGTCGAGCGAGAGGTGTGTTTGATCCTTTCCGGACAAAAAAAAAGAAAGACAGAAAAATCTGCCATGGCTGAAGCCGCCGAATCCGCGCCCGCTCCTCCCCCGGCTGAGCCCGCGGCCAAGAAAAAGAAGCAGCAGCCCAAGAAAGCAGCGGGGGCCGCTAAATCCAAGAAGCCCTCCTCTGGACCCAGTGTGTCCGAGCAGATCGTCAAAGCCGTGTCCGCTTCCAAGGAGCGCAGCGGGGTGTCTCTGGCAGCGCTCAAGAAGGCTCTGGCTGCGGGAGGCTACGATGTGGACAAGAACAACAGCCGCCTCAAGCTGGCTCTCAAGGCTCTGGTCACCAAGGAGACCCTGCTCCAAGTCAAAGGCAGCGGAGCCTCCGGTTCCTTCAAGCTCAACAAGAAGCATCTGCAGAGCAAGGAGAAGGCCGCCAAAAAGAAGGCGCCACTAGCAGCCAAAGCCAAGAAACCAGCGGCAGCCAAGAAGCCAGCCAAGTCCCCGAAGAAGCCCAAGAAGGTGTCGGCAGCCGCCAAGAGCCCAAAGAAGCTCAAGAAACCCGCAAAGGCCGCCAAGAGCCCGAAAAAGACCAAAGCCGCCAAGCCCAAGAAGGCCACCAAGAGTCCCGCTAAAAAGACCGCCGTCAAGCCCAAAGCTCCTGCTGCCGCCAAAAGCCCCGCAAAGGCCAAAGCAGCCAAACCCAAAGTGGCCAAAGCCAAGAAAGCCGCCCCCAAGAAGAAATGAGCAGCTCGCTCGCTCACTAGTGGCCAATTCAACCAAAGGCTCTTTTAAGAGCCACCACATCCCCCTGAAAGAGCAGCTTGTTGTCATACAGCGACTCTCCTCTGCGTCTGCCTACCTAATAGTTTCTTACTAACACGAGTAGCAATCCGGCTCCATGTATAGTCCTCCTCTACTGGTGCCACATGTCGCTCTTAAACAGCTCAGACACTGGGCGGAGCTTATTGGGTTCTAGGAGAGTCTCTTCTCCGTTAAGAATATGACGTTAGGCTCTCGTTGCCAGGAAGCGTCTTTGAGGCCAAACCTGCAACGAATTACACGCACTGCTGGTGCACTCGTTCGTTGCCACTTGTATCCTGTCCTGCGAGGAAGGTCCCAGTGTATGTAACAATGTGGCAAAGTGCTATAGTGAAATCTTGAAAGAAGTAACAATCGGGTGAAAGAGGCAGGATAACAAAAGAGCTCAGCTGAGAGACTCATTGGGGTGCCGCTGGGAAGGGAAGGGAAGGGGGGCTGCAAGTGGTAAACGAAAAAAAGGAGTAGTCGTAGCGATTTGCTTTTGCCGCAAAGGTTGACAAATCAATGAAAACCTCAAGAAAGCCTACTATCCCGGCGGAGGCGATTAGGTAGTATAAGATTTCATGGCGGAATGCCGGAGAGAAACCGATATGTTACCGGCCTGTAACCAGTTGAACGCTGTCATTGTTGGCGGGCTCTTCAAAATAAGCAGCCGTGTTGCGTTTCTAGTCTCATGCAGCCAGCCAATGGCAGCCTCTAGGGGAAAGGGGGAGGGTTTCGGTTCTTGCAGTTCCCTATCAGGTCGTGTCATTCGGTATATGAAGGCGGGCGAGAGCGTGGTCCTGCACTGCATACTTCAGAGAAATCTTTGAGCGTACAATCATGTCTGGAAGAGGCAAGGGCGGAAAGGGTCTGGGCAAAGGAGGCGCTAAGCGCCACAGGAAGGTGCTGCGGGATAACATCCAGGGCATCACCAAGCCCGCCATCCGCCGCCTGGCACGCAGAGGGGGAGTCAAGCGCATCTCCGGCCTCATCTACGAGGAGACTCGCGGGGTGCTGAAAGTTTTCCTGGAGAACGTTATCCGGGACGCGGTCACCTACACCGAGCACGCCAAGAGGAAGACCGTTACCGCTATGGATGTGGTGTATGCCCTGAAGCGCCAGGGACGCACTCTGTACGGTTTCGGAGGTTAAAGGCTCGCTTCGGGTCGTCGCCCCCCCCCCCCCCCCTATCAAAATAACGGCCCTTTTAAGGGCCACCCACCTGTTCCACAAAAGCGCTGGATCTCTCCTCCGTCTGCTGCTTGGCTCGTTCCTATAGGTTACAATCACTCTTCTACTAATCCTACACCTTTTGCCTTACACGGAGCAGCCAGCAGACGGTCTCTGCTATTATTAAGTCTGACTCGATCTGCCCTCAAAAGAAATAATGATCAAAGTCTTAGAGAGACCGGAGCCCTCTAGAAACTTGATTTGTCGCAATAGTGAACCAGCAACTTTGGGCGCGCTGCTGCTTTCAAGGGCTTTCCTTCTTTCCTTCGAACTCCTGAGGCCATTTATTTCACACGGCTTATATCCTAACGGATTTCATGGCTGACTTGAAACTGCTTGATAAACAACGTGATATTTTTTTTTTTTTTTTTTGTGGTGTGTATATATTTGATGAATAAGGTTTAGGCCTCTGTCCAATAAGCAGCATAGCTATATGTTGGCCCAGGCCGAGAAGAAAGGATTCGCGCCCAGTGATTCCGCCCTCGCGCGGTTAGGACTAGAAGTGCACAAGAACTCCCTGCTCAACCTCGAGTATCTTGATGCATTCATTATGTTTGCGTGTAAATGGCGGTCAGCCGAAACAGACCAGTTAGAATGCCGAAGGGCTGATTTTCGGGGCATCTTGCTTGAAGAAGGCAGGAAGCCGAGCTAAATAGTAGAGCCCTTGCCCTAGAAGAAGTGCTCGTAGGTTAAAGGGCCCCCTCCCTGGTGAAGCATATGGAGAGGATTGTAAAAAGCAGCAAGAATAGATAGTGGGCAGCGGCTCTTGTAGAGAGAAAGTGGGTGGCTCTGAAAAGAGCCTTTGGGTTTGTGGGGCAGGGAATGGAGAGAGAGAGAGAGAGAGATTACTTGGCGCTGGTGTACTTGGTGACAGCCTTGGTGCCCTCGGACACGGCGTGCTTGGCCAGCTCCCCGGGCAGCAGCAGGCGGACCGCGGTCTGGATCTCCCGGGAGGTGATGGTGGAGCGCTTGTTGTAGTGAGCCAGGCGGGAGGCTTCCCCTGCGATGCGCTCGAAGACATCGTTGACAAAGGAGTTCATGATGCTCATGGCCTTGGAAGAGATGCCGGTATCGGGGTGCACCTGCTTCAGCACTTTGTACACGTAGATGGCGTAGCTCTCCTTCCTGCTCTTCCTACGCTTCTTGCCATCCTTCTTCTGGGTTTTAGTCACGGCTTTCTTGGAGCCCTTCTTTGGGGCTGGCGCGGATTTGGCGGGTTCAGGCATGCTCAGCAACTAGACAGGATGAGTCTATAAGCAAACGATGAAGCGCTGCTCCGGCTGCAGCTGCTTTTATAGCCCGCCCATGTAAAGCAGGCTGCGCCGTGACACTGATTCCCATTGGCTGGCTCTGTGGCATGACGTCTAAGCGCAGCTTTTCTCCAGACGATTGGCGGTAAGTAAAGCTTGTGTTTCGTTGGCTGCGAGGAAGCCTAACCAATCGGCAGAGAGAAGGGCTCTCGCTGCTGACTATAAAATGCAAAGTGCGCGCTACAATGTATCGTTGAGTCATTTTGTCAAACGGAGTCATTTGAAGCATGTCAGGAAGAGGCAAACAAGGCGGAAAGACCCGGGCTAAGGCCAAGACTCGCTCATCTCGGGCCGGCCTTCAGTTCCCAGTCGGCCGTGTCCACCGGCTGTTGAGAAAAGGCAATTATGCCGAGCGGGTGGGAGCCGGAGCTCCAGTCTACCTTGCCGCGGTGCTTGAGTATCTGACCGCCGAGATCCTGGAGTTGGCCGGCAACGCTGCCCGGGATAACAAGAAGACTCGTATCATCCCCAGGCACCTGCAGCTCGCCGTGCGCAACGACGAGGAGCTCAACAAACTGCTCGGAGGGGTCACCATCGCCCAGGGCGGTGTCCTGCCCAACATCCAGTCTGTGCTGCTCCCCAAGAAAACCGAGAGCGCCAAATCTGCCAAGAGCAAGTGAGCTCTCCCCTCCAAAAATACTGCCCTGACCACTAACCCAAAGGCTCTTTTCAGAGCCACCCACTTCATCATCTAAACAGCGCTGTATAGCCGTGTGTGTGTGTGTGTGTGTCTAAATAGTGAGAATAAATTGCGAAACATAAGAGGGTTTCCCGTGTACACTTCTTTTTCCTCACTTGATTGCCAGGGAAATGATGTGGTGGGAGAAGGGCAGCTATTTTGCGGAGCATTACTGTCACCTAATAGGGGTTTCTTGTGATGAGAGAAGAGTGGCACTAGGGACTCAAACTCCAATCGTCTCAGTGTGAGCAATGAAAGCGTGTGTATGATGCGCAGGGGGGGGGGAAATCAAATCAAACGGTCTGAAAGTGTGTGTGATTAGTAGTCTCGCTGCGAAGTGAAGCCCGATCATCACTGTGTCGTACAAGTCCATTCAACTACAACGTCTTGGCTGAGCTGCGCGCGCGAAGTGGCTTGTGGCCGATGGAAGCAGCACAAGAGACAGGCTGCCTCACTCACTCACTCACTGCCGCCTGGTAATTGTGTGTTGCTATTTGTACATGGGGAAGATGGGTGAAGCCCTAATAAGAGTGGAGTGTCATTTGGGGGGGGGGAATGAAAAAGCAGCACAGCTGATTGTGAGACAGTGTTGGTGGCTCTGAAAAGAGCCTTTGTGTGCAAGTGAGTGATGGAGACGGGGAGGAGTGATCTAAGCCCTCTCTCCTCGGATCCTGCGGGCCAGCTGGATATCCTTGGGCATGATGGTGACCCTCTTGGCGTGGATGGCGCAGAGGTTGGTGTCCTCGAAGAGCCCCACGAGATAAGCCTCGCTGGCCTCCTGCAGAGCCATGACGGCCGAGCTCTGGAAGCGGAGATCGGTCTTGAAGTCCTGGGCGATCTCCCGGACCAGCCGCTGGAAAGGCAGTTTGCGGATGAGCAGCTCGGTGGATTTCTGGTAGCGGCGTATTTCGCGGAGAGCCACGGTGCCTGGGCGATAACGATGGGGTTTCTTGACTCCGCCAGTGGCCGGGGCGCTCTTGCGGGCTGCCTTGGTGGCCAACTGCTTGCGGGGAGCCTTCCCGCCGGTGGATTTGCGGGCGGTCTGCTTGGTACGAGCCATGTCAACAAAATGCTTTTCACTAACGCGAATGCGATTCAACAGCCGATTCCTCGTATTTATTACAAGCGCCTCAATGCGATTGGCTCTATCTTTAGACACACCTCTCCTTCTTCCTTTCTGGTTGGTTCTTACCAGTTTCAAAATGCCCGCCAAAATTTAACTCAGGTACATTCTTTCTCTTACAAAATCTTCCCCACCTCGTATTCGACTTCTTCTGCCTCCCCTCCTTTTTTCTTTGCATACTCATTTCCGGAATAGTTCAGCCACGGAAGATCTACCGGGTTTCGCCCATGGATTTCTTTCCGGCATAGAAACGGACACCGCATGGAGCTCTGGGGATGTGATTGATTCCACACGGTGGCAGCACTGAGCTCGCCCAGTTAATCCAGGAGTCCTAGTCCTACCCACAGCAAGAGTAATCCTTGTGCTTGAACATGTGGGGCAGGGGAACAGACAATGCTCGGTCATATATGCTTCAGCTATGAAACAACACATCGATTTCGATCTTTCCTTTGGGCAACGCTAATGTGTCATTTAGGCACCGTTTCAAAACGTAACTATACATTAAAAAGACTGAATTGCCACATTTGTCTGCGCCCCCCCCCCCCCCCCATCATTTGTGTAATGTATCGTCTTTGTGCATTTGTAGAGTCGACGATGAGGATTAACTACAGCGAAATATTTGATGCACAGTGAATGTTCTAATGCAGGGCCGCAGCGATAAAAATGGGCTGGTAAACCCCTAATGGGCAGGTCTGGACTGAGAATTAAAATAGGCCCTGGCATTTCAGGTACACAGAGGCCCAATCAGCCCGCACAGAGGCCCAAACAGCCCCCACCAGCCCACTAAATACTGACTTTCTATGGCACCATATAGCAGCCCCTCTGGCATTTGCCAGAACCCACAGATTGCCAGTCCGGGCCTGCTAATGGGGGACTTGGGACCCGCAGAACATCAATGAGACAAAGTTAAGAGTGGGCAGAAGTGGGAAGTCTTCTGAAACTTCCATAATGCCCACAGAAACGCAGCACTAGATCATGGGAATTGTGTCTGGATACAAAGTGACTGACAATATTTTATTAGAAGGAATTCATCCAACTCTGAATTCTGGGGGGGGTATTATCCTTGGAATTTCCTCTGTGCCATCCTGCTATGCATTCTGGGGGGGGGGGTTATTATACATGGAACTGCTCCATCCTACTATAAATTCTGAGGGGCAAAGCACTGCGTATCTTGACAGCGCTATATAAATAAATGATGCTGCTGCTGCTGCTGCTGCTGCTGCTGCTGCTGCTGATGCTGCTGCTGATGCTGCTGATGCTGCTGATGCTGCTGCTGCTGCTGCTGCTGCTGCTGCTGCTGCTGCTGATCTTATGTGTAATTGCCTTTCTGCCCTCAGAGGGGGGCATAAACTCTAGTTACGGCTCTTGGTGCCTCATCTTCCAAGTAAAATGACTGATAAGTGAATTTCAGAACACATTTGAACTGAAAGAATAATAGGATCAATGGGGGTGAGGGTGGCCGGTTGCTCTGCTATGTAGGGGATGCTGATACGGAGAAACAATTGTGCATTCTGTTTGAGCCCCGCACACATGGAGACATAAGAGTTTTCAGTTGACATTGAGTCACTTTGGATGCAAAGAATCCTTAATGGGCAAATGCATGAACAGGGCTCTTTATTTTGCCATGTTTTTGCTGGAGACCAAATCAGGCCTAGTAGTCATGAATTTGGCACTACACTCTGCCATAATAGCTTTTGAAGGGGAAACAAAATGTATCATACTTACCTTGAGTTTCCTTTCCTGGACATACTCCATGTTGGCACTCAAAGGGATGAAAAAGACAATGAAAAGTTGCTGAACTTTGCAACAGTAAATTGCTGCAATATTATCTAGGAGACAGTTAGCAAGCTGTATGACAGTTGGGAGGAAAACTAGGCGCTATGTCCAGGCGGGTGCTGATCTTGTCAACCTCCAGGGCAAAGGGAGAATTGCATCATACTTACCTTGCTTTTCCTTTCCTGGATATACTCCATTTGGGAACTCACCGGGATATCCCCGCCCCCATGCCCCATCAGAAGGACCCTCACCAAAGTTTTGAAAGCCACCTCCCAATTCCGCTTTGTCTTTGTTACGAGCTATAAGACAACAACAAAGCATCTGGAGGCCATGGAGCCAATTTTTACCTCAGGAAAAGAAGAAGCAACCATCCATGCATTTTTTTCTTGGCTTTGGGAAATTCAAGGTCTTCCCAGCAGTCCTCTAGGCCATAGCGGGAAGGCTACAGGCCCTTTTCATGGAGAAAGGGTCAAGCTGCCTTCCCAAGAAAGGAAAACGGTGAAGCCATCCCAGCCTAGCAAGAAATCATCCTGACTATCCATCCCCAGTAGGGAGGGGTGCGGCTCAGGTTGGCACGTATCTCCAAGGTATGGCTTTCCACCATTTCAAACCAGTGGATTCTGGACGAGTATGGAGCATGTAACCGAGTCACCCTGGCGCCTTGATTACATTCATTTTTTATTAAAGCTTTATGAATCATGTCCTGAGTCAGCTAGTGACTAGATTGAGCTGAGCCAAAAGTGCAGCTATGAAGTGAGCCTGAGAACTCGGATTCCTCTTCTGTATACACTAAGAAAAGGCAAAAGCACTAAATCGGTTCTTTTCTTCATTCTGTTGCAACCATACTGGTGTCCAAAGGAGCAACACTCTCAACCTGCATCTTTGTACTATTAATATACTTAGAATAAAAACTTTTTAAGGGTTAGTCTTAGCCTCAGCCGCAATGCACTCTTCATTACCTATGTTTTCCTTCCGGATTGCTGCTTTACAACATTTATTATAGTGTTTATATTAATGATATGTAATGTTTTGTTTTTCACCTTACGTTTTTCTAAAGCAGTTTTTCCGCCTTCATTAAAGGCAGCTGTTATAATTGATACAACAGTTGCTCATATTCTAAATATACTGCTGATAAATGTATCAACTAAATGTAGCAACTGATGTAGCAAATTGGTAGCTCAGTAATCCAGAATAGGCCCACTTTGGCAGTCCATCTGTTTTTTTTTTTTTTTTATGCAACTAAAACTTTCCTCCAAGCCAGGTGGGTGAGTGTGGTTGGGCAGCACGCAGTCCCCTAAAATCCTGCAACCCTAGTCCCGGTCCTTGGTGGCCTTTCGACAAATCTGGGCCTGGCTGGATCTCAAGGGCTTGGTCAGCAAGGAAACCCTTGTCCAAGTGAAAGGGAGCGGTGCCTCCAGCTCCTTTGAGCTCAACAAGAAGCAGCTGCAGGGCAAGGAGAAGGCTGCCAAGAAGAAGAAGCCGGCAGTAGACAAAGCCAAGAAACCAGCAGCCACAAAAGCGGGCAAGTATCCGAAAAAGCCAAAGAAAGTATCTGCAGCCGGCAAGAGCCCGAAAAAGGTGAAGCAACCCGCGAATGCAGTAGTAGCAGCAAAGAGCCTGAAAAAAATCCCAAAGCTGCCAAACTCAAGAAGGTGTCCATGAGCCCCGCAAAAAAGGCTGTCGTCAAGCCCAAAGCAGCAAAACCCAAGAAAGCCATCCCAAGAAGAAAGGAGCTTAGTCACCAATGGTCAATTGAACCAAAGACTCTTTTAAGAGTCACCATACCCACTCTGAAAGAGCATATATAATTCCACTATCACCCCAGGCCCGGTCCCTTGAGGTTATCCTAGATTCTGCCCTGTCCTTCACTCCTCATATCCAGTCACTTATTAAATCATGTCACTTCCACCTACGGAACATATCCAAAATATGATCATCGATCACCCAAGAAGCTGCCAAAATTCTTATGCACTCCCTCGTCATATCACGTTTAGACTACTATGACTCTCTTTTAATTGCCCTTCCCCTCCAGAGACTGTCACCTCTCCAATCCATAACGAAAACTGTCGTGAGGCTCATAGACCTCAGCAACCGCTCCTCCTCTGCCAGTCCCTACACTGGCTTCCGCTACCTTTCAGAATCAAATTCAAATCAATGACCCTGACATCCCAAGCACTTCATAACTCTGCCCCACCCTACATCTCTGAACTCATCTCTATATACTCACCCAACCGCTTATTACGCTCCTCTACTGACCTGCTACTGAAGGAATGTTACTACTACTACTACTACTACTACTACTACTACTACTACTACTACTACTACTACTACTACTACTACTAATAATAATAATAATAATAATAATAATAATAATAATAATAATAATAATATCTAGTATAGGTAAATCTAAAAACAACTGGACTTGCTGAGTAATCAATGAAGACGTTTCACTACTCATCCGAGCAAGTACAGTTATTTTTAGATTTATCTATACTAGATATTAGTAGTAGTAGTAGTAGTAGTAGTAGTAGTAGTAGTAGTATGACCTGGATGAAGGAAAATATTCATAGTCATAATATTAATAATGATCACAATAATAATAATTCTGTTATGCGAAAACACATTTTTTTTTTAAATATATTTTATTTTTTAATACAGTCATGTAATATTACGTAAAATAGTCATTCAGGGTTATTTGTTAGCTCCTGTATTGGTCGATAAGCCTGCAGGAAGCTCATTTTGGTTGCATAAAAAAAAAAGAGAGAGAGAGAGAGAGAGAGAGAGAGAGAGAGAGAGAGAGAGAGAGAGAGAGAGATGCCCTGCCAAAACATTCCTCCACGCCAGGGATTCAAACAGAAGCAGCATCTTTGAAGGCACTGGGGCAACATCAAAGGGGTTGGTGAGCAACATTTCGCTCATGAGCCACTGGTTGGGGGGGTCACTGCCCCAGAACAAATGGAGCTGGCAGATGATAGATCTGGTTCTTAAGAGGAACACTCATCTAGGAGTTTATTTGCAGCAATCTGTATGAGACACATCTGTTGGATAATGACTTCCAGGTAGAACAGTCAGTGACTGTAAGAGCACAGTAATTGCTGAAAGGGTGTGGTGATTGATGATGATGACGACGACGACGGTGGTGGTGGTGGTGATGATGATGATGATGATGATGATGTCTACGCAGCCAAACATCCTTGATTCCGTTTAGGCAAATGTTACAATCGACTTTGCTTCCTAGCAGTGCCCTAGGATGGCACAGGGACCTATTGGTGCTGCTGATAGTGGATCTCATGACAAACTACAATGCACACTGCTGGTTCCCACTTGCATGAAGGCTGCAGTCACTGGATTACAGCAGCGTTGGGTTTCTGTGCTACTTTTGCGGCAGTGCAAAGGCCAGGGATTTCTTGTGTAGCTTCCAAACCCCTTACTGTCTCGCTGATGTCTTAGCCCATAACCTTTTCTCTGTCCGGGAAAAGGGCTGGAAGAAACAGACGAAAATGAGAGCGTAAAACGAAAGATTTCAGTGACGATGCCCCAGACTGACAAGAGTGAAGCTGAGCTGCCAGGGGCTGTTTGGGGCCAGTCCGTGCAAGCAACGTGCAGACAATGGCTGGCAGGGACACGGACATTTAGCGGGCAGCTGACTATACACTCGCTGGGCTATTTGGGAAAGTAGACATTAGGAATAACGTTGCTTTTTGAGACGCTGGAAGCACAGAAGGAAAGCTCCCGAAAAGCCGAATCCAGAAGGTAAATGATGGGCGTGCCTATGTTTTGTCCAATTACAAGGCCATAGCTTATTGCAACTGAGCCAATCAACAGACAGAAAAGGTTGTATATAAGGAGAAGTGGAGTCGAGCGAGAGGTGTGTTTGATCCTTTCCGGACAAAAAAAAGAAAGACAGAAAAATCTGCCATGGCTGAAGCCGCCGAATCCGCGCCCGCTCCTCCCCCGGCTGAGCCCGCGGCCAAGAAAAAGAAGCAGCAGCCCAAGAAAGCAGCGGGGGCCGCTAAATCCAAGAAGCCCTCCTCTGGACCCAGTGTGTCCGAGCAGATCGTCAAAGCCGTGTCCGCTTCCAAGGAGCGCAGCGGGGTGTCTCTGGCAGCGCTCAAGAAGGCTCTGGCTGCGGGAGGCTACGATGTGGACAAGAACAACAGCCGCCTCAAGCTGGCTCTCAAGGCTCTGGTCACCAAGGAGACCCTGCTCCAAGTCAAAGGCAGCGGAGCCTCCGGTTCCTTCAAGCTCAACAAGAAGCAGCTGCAGAGCAAGGAGAAGGCCGCCAAAAAGAAGGCGCCACTAGCAGCCAAAGCCAAGAAACCAGCGGCAGCCAAGAAGCCAGCCAAGTCCCCGAAGAAGCCCAAGAAGGTGTCGGCAGCCGCCAAGAGCCCAAAGAAGCTCAAGAAACCCGCAAAGGCCGCCAAGAGCCCGAAAAAGACCAAAGCCGCCAAGCCCAAGAAGGCCACCAAGAGTCCCGCTAAAAAGACCGCCGTCAAGCCCAAAGCTCCTGCTGCCGCCAAAAGCCCCGCAAAGGCCAAAGCAGCCAAACCCAAAGTGGCCAAAGCCAAGAAAGCCGCCCCCAAGAAGAAATGAGCAGCTCGCTCGCTCACTAGTGGCCAATTCAACCAAAGGCTCTTTTAAGAGCCACCACATCCCCCTGAAAGAGCAGCTTGTTGTCATACAGCGACTCTCCTCTGCGTCTGCCTACCTAATAGTTTCTTACTAACACGAGTAGCAATCCGGCTCCATGTATAGTCCTCCTCTACTGGTGCCACATGTCGCTCTTAAACAGCTCAGACACTGGGCGGAGCTTATTGGGTTCTAGGAGAGTCTCTTCTCCGTTAAGAATATGACGTTAGGCTCTCCTTGCCAGGAAGCGTCTTTGAGGCCAAACCTGCAACGAATTACACGCACTGCTGGTGCACTCGTTCGTTGCCACTTGTATCCTGTCCTGCGAGGAAGGTCCCAGTGTATGTAACAATGTGGCAAAGTGCTATAGTGAAATCTTGAAAGAAGTAACAATCGGGTGAAAGAGGCAGGATAACAAAAGAGCTCAGCTGAGAGACTCATTGGGGTGCCGCTGGGAAGGGAAGGGAAGGGGGGCTGCAAGTGGTAAACGAAAAAAAGGAGTAGTCGTAGCGATTTGCTTTTGCCGCAAAGGTTGACAAATCAATGAAAACCTCAAGAAAGCCTACTATCCCGGCGGAGGCGATTAGGTAGTATAAGATTTCATGGCGGAATGCCGGAGAGAAACCGATATGTTACCGGCCTGTAACCAGTTGAACGCTGTCATTGTTGGCGGGCTCTTCAAAATAAGCAGCCGTGTTGCGTTTCTAGTCTCATGCAGCCAGCCAATGGCAGCCTCTAGGGGAAAGGGGGAGGGTTTCGGTTCTTGCAGTTCCCTATCAGGTCGTGTCATTCGGTATATGAAGGCGGGCGAGAGCGTGGTCCTTGCACTGCATACTTCAGAGAAATCTTTGAGCGTACAATCATGTCTGGAAGAGGCAAGGGCGGAAAGGGTCTGGGCAAAGGAGGCGCTAAGCGCCACAGGAAGGTGCTGCGGGATAACATCCAGGGCATCACCAAGCCCGCCATCCGCCGCCTGGCACGCAGAGGGGGAGTCAAGCGCATCTCCGGCCTCATCTACGAGGAGACTCGCGGGGTGCTGAAAGTTTTCCTGGAGAACGTTATCCGGGACGCGGTCACCTACACCGAGCACGCCAAGAGGAAGACCGTTACCGCTATGGATGTGGTGTATGCCCTGAAGCGCCAGGGACGCACTCTGTACGGTTTCGGAGGTTAAAGGCTCGCTTCGGGTCGTCGCCCCCCCCCCCCTATCAAAATAACGGCCCTTTTAAGGGCCACCCACCTGTTCCACAAAAGCGCTGGATCTCTCCTCCGTCTGCTGCTTGGCTCGTTCCTATAGGTTACAATCACTCTTCTACTAATCCTACACCTTTTGCCTTACACGGAGCAGCCAGCAGACGGTCTCTGCTATTATTAAGTCTGACTCGATCTGCCCTCAAAAGAAATAATGATCAAAGTCTTAGAGAGACCGGAGCCCTCTAGAAACTTGATTTGTCGCAATAGTGAACCAGCAACTTTGGGCGCGCTGCTGCTTTCAAGGGCTTTCCTTCTTTCCTTCGAACTCCTGAGGCCATTTATTTCACACGGCTTATATCCTAACGGATTTCATGGCTGACTTGAAACTGCTTGATAAACAACGTGATATTTTTTTTTTTTTTTTTTGTGGTGTGTATATATTTGATGAATAAGGTTTAGGCCTCTGTCCAATAAGCAGCATAGCTATATGTTGGCCCAGGCCGAGAAGAAAGGATTCGCGCCCAGTGATTCCGCCCTCGCGCGGTTAGGACTAGAAGTGCACAAGAACTCCCTGCTCAACCTCGAGTATCTTGATGCATTCATTATGTTTGCGTGTAAATGGCGGTCAGCCGAAACAGACCAGTTAGAATGCCGAAGGGCTGATTTTCGGGGCATCTTGCTTGAAGAAGGCAGGAAGCCGAGCTAAATAGTAGAGCCCTTGCCCTAGAAGAAGTGCTCGTAGGTTAAAGGGCCCCCTCCCTGGTGAAGCATATGGAGAGGATTGTAAAAAGCAGCAAGAATAGATAGTGGGCAGCGGCTCTTGTAGAGAGAAAGTGGGTGGCTCTGAAAAGAGCCTTTGGGTTTGTGGGGCAGGGAATGGAGAGAGAGAGAGAGAGAGAGAGATTACTTGGCGCTGGTGTACTTGGTGACAGCCTTGGTGCCCTCGGACACGGCGTGCTTGGCCAGCTCCCCGGGCAGCAGCAGGCGGACCGCGGTCTGGATCTCCCGGGAGGTGATGGTGGAGCGCTTGTTGTAGTGAGCCAGGCGGGAGGCTTCCCCTGCGATGCGCTCGAAGACATCGTTGACAAAGGAGTTCATGATGCTCATGGCCTTGGAAGAGATGCCGGTATCGGGGTGCACCTGCTTCAGCACTTTGTACACGTAGATGGCGTAGCTCTCCTTCCTGCTCTTCCTACGCTTCTTGCCATCCTTCTTCTGGGTTTTAGTCACGGCTTTCTTGGAGCCCTTCTTTGGGGCTGGCGCGGATTTGGCGGGTTCAGGCATGCTCAGCAACTAGACAGGATGAGTCTATAAGCAAACGATGAAGCGCTGCTCCGGCTGCAGCTGCTTTTATAGCCCGCCCATGTAAAGCAGGCTGCGCCGTGACACTGATTCCCATTGGCTGGCTCTGTGGCATGACGTCTAAGCGCAGCTTTTCTCCAGACGATTGGCGGTAAGTAAAGCTTGTGTTTCGTTGGCTGCGAGGAAGCCTAACCAATCGGCAGAGAGAAGGGCTCTCGCTGCTGACTATAAAATGCAAAGTGCGCGCTACAATGTATCGTTGAGTCATTTTGTCAAACGGAGTCATTTGAAGCATGTCAGGAAGAGGCAAACAAGGCGGAAAGACCCGGGCTAAGGCCAAGACTCGCTCATCTCGGGCCGGCCTTCAGTTCCCAGTCGGCCGTGTCCACCGGCTGTTGAGAAAAGGCAATTATGCCGAGCGGGTGGGAGCCGGAGCGCCAGTCTACCTTGCCGCGGTGCTTGAGTATCTGACCGCCGAGATCCTGGAGTTGGCCGGCAACGCTGCCCGGGATAACAAGAAGACTCGTATCATCCCCAGGCACCTGCAGCTCGCCGTGCGCAACGACGAGGAGCTCAACAAACTGCTCGGAGGGGTCACCATCGCCCAGGGCGGTGTCCTGCCCAACATCCAGTCTGTGCTGCTCCCCAAGAAAACCGAGAGCGCCAAATCTGCCAAGAGCAAGTGAGCTCTCCCCTCCAAAAATACTGCCCTGACCACTAACCCAAAGGCTCTTTTCAGAGCCACCCACTTCATCATCTAAACAGCGCTGTATAGCCGTGTGTGTGTGTGTGTGTGTGTGTGTGTGTGTCTAAATAGTGAGAATAAATTGCGAAACATAAGAGGGTTTCCCGTGTACACTTCTTTTTCCTCACTTGATTGCCAGGGAAATGATGTGGTGGGAGAAGGGCAGCTATTTTGCGGAGCATTACTGTCACCTAATAGGGGTTTCTTGTGATGAGAGAAGAGTGGCACTAGGGACTCAAACTCCAATCGTCTCAGTGTGAGCAATGAAAGCGTGTGTATGATGCGCAGGGGGGAAATCAAATCAAACGGTCTGAAAGTGTGTGTGATTAGTAGTCTCGCTGCGAAGTGAAGCCCGATCATCACTGTGTCGTACAAGTCCATTCAACTACAACGTCTTGGCTGAGCTGCGCGCGCGAAGTGGCTTGTGGCCGATGGAAGCAGCACAAGAGACAGGCTGTCGGGTCACCCGGCGCTGCTAGAGCTTCGCTTCTTTTAGAGGATTAGGTATAATAAAGTGATAGGAGGAAGCCCCCGTCCAAGATTAAGGGCACAAGGATTTCACTCACTGCCGCCTGGTAATTGTGTGTTGCTATTTGTACATGGGGAAGATGTGTGAAGCCCTAATAAGAGTGGAGTGTCATTTGGGGGGGGGAATGAAAAAGCAGCACAGCTGATTGTGAGACAGTGTTGGTGGCTCTGAAAAGAGCCTTTGTGTGCAAGTGAGTGATGGAGACGGGGAGGAGTGATCTAAGCCCTCTCTCCTCGGATCCTGCGGGCCAGCTGGATATCCTTGGGCATGATGGTGACCCTCTTGGCGTGGATGGCGCAGAGGTTGGTGTCCTCGAAGAGCCCCACGAGATAAGCCTCGCTGGCCTCCTGCAGAGCCATGACGGCCGAGCTCTGGAAGCGGAGATCGGTCTTGAAGTCCTGGGCGATCTCCCGGACCAGCCGCTGGAAAGGCAGTTTGCGGATGAGCAGCTCGGTGGATTTCTGGTAGCGGCGTATTTCGCGGAGAGCCACGGTGCCTGGGCGATAACGATGGGGTTTCTTGACTCCGCCAGTGGCCGGGGCGCTCTTGCGGGCTGCCTTGGTGGCCAACTGCTTGCGGGGAGCCTTCCCGCCGGTGGATTTGCGGGCGGTCTGCTTGGTACGAGCCATTGTCACAACAGTAAGCTGCTTCTCGCTACTACGAATAGCGCTTCAACGGCCGGATTCCTCCTATTTATTCCAAGCGCCTCAATGCGATTGGCTCTTTCATATACACACACACACACACACCCTCTTTATTCATTTCTGATTGGTTGTGACCGTTTCAAAATGCCCGCCAAAAGGGACACATTTCTATGGAGGTACTGCATTTCTTTTTGTTTTTCTTTCTTTGCATAGTTCTTTGTTTCCTGCATTTTTCGTAAAATTCAGCCACAGAAGTTCCACTGTGTTTCGTCCGTTCCGTTTCTTTCAGGCATACAAGCGAACATTGGAGAGGGGGGGAGGGGTATTGATGTCACGACGGGGGGATGGGGCACTGAGCTGCTGCAGATGGGAACAGGCTCATCTTTCGATCGCTTCCCAGTACAAAGAAATTGGCGGTTATGTGATAGAGAACAGCTCATTTCCCTAACATTCGTTACAGCCCCACCCACAGCCGCTGCTAGACTTGCGCTTTAACAGGTGGAGCAGGGGAAGCCAAAGTGCGGGCGGGTAAATGTTTCAACTGGCGATGGAATTCCAAAGATGGATTTGGATTTAGAGGCACCCTTAAAACATGCAACTGTGCAATAAGCCACTGAATGGCCATATTCGTGTACTACTTTGTCTCCGCAGCTTTGCAGAGTCTCCCCTTTCCCACGAGGAGTAACTGCAGCGGAATGTAATCCCGGCCAAAGCTGCAGGTGAAGCCGACTCCTAGTTAGCGAGAGAAAGAAAGAATTCACACTTTTGCCCATAAGAGTTTAAAATAGCCCGCTGTAACGCTCTGCCAGCAGAATGAATTGAAGGGCGGAATGCCAGAGGCAAAACAAAAAAGTCAAATCGTTGAACATCGGTATGTAAATTGGCACGATAGATTTGGCGGGCACACTTTGAAAGGAACAGCCATTTCGACGCTCAAAGCGCATGTTAGGAATGGCTACTGGCGCCTCACGTTGAACCAATCACCAGTTAGGCCGTGTTTTCCGGAGAATGCGGGTGAGTTTGCGGTTCCCTTTCAGGTCGTGTCAGTCTGTATATGAAGGGGGACGAGAGCGCGGCCCTGAAGAAGTGAAAGCAATCTTTGAGCGTACAATCATGTCTGGAAGAGGCAAGGGCGGTAAGGGTCTGGGCAAAGGAGGTGCCAAGCGCCACAGGAAGGTGCTGCGGGATAACATCCAGGGCATCACCAAGCCCGCCATCCGCCGCCTGGCACGCAGAGGGGGAGTCAAGCGCATCTCCGGCCTCATCTACGAGGAGACTCGCGGGGTGCTGAAAGTTTTCCTGGAGAACGTTATCCGGGACGCGGTCACCTACACCGAGCACGCCAAGAGGAAGACCGTTACCGCTATGGATGTGGTGTATGCTCTGAAGCGCCAGGGACGCACTCTGTACGGATTCGGGGGTTAAAGCCTCGCTTCTGTGTCTCTTTATCAAAACGGCCCTTTTAAGGGCCACCCACCTTTTTCACGGAAAAAACTGTAACCGCTCTATTCTCTTTGAACATATTTGATCCCACCTCTTATACCTGTTCTTACAAGAGCCAGGGCCACCTGCAGGTCTTCTACAGAGGCCAGTTAACTGGATCCTAGGCAGGGCAAAAGCAGCCAATGTTATTGTTTGTGCAATTCTTACCGGCCTCAAGCTTTCTGCTAAGAGGCAACGTTATGGCCAGAGACTTTATATCCAATAGGCTCTATAGCCTCTACCATTCCAGTCATCAAGTGGGCAAGGTGGCAGGTGCGACCCAGTGCCCTTTTTGAGGTCAGTGGAACAAGTGGAGAAAGGACCGAAATTAGTCCATTCTTCTCTCCCAGTTCTTCAATGTTCCCTCAAATGTGTTGGTGATAAGGGCAAGGAAGTTGGCCTTGTTCTCATTCGCCATAGGTCTCTAGGGTTCTCCAGTCAAGCTTATGACAGGCAACACAACTGCAGTGTCCTATGTCACAAGGCAAGGTGGAACCAGGCGCAGGTCACTACTGCAGGAGGTCCAACCAATCCTAACTTGAGCAGAGAACAGTCTTTGTCCTCTGACTGCAAATTACATTCCAGGAGTACACTTCCTGAGTAGGGATGTAGCGAACGTCGGAAAAAAAGTTCGCGAACATATTCGCGAACTTGCGCAAAATTGCGAGCGGTTCGCGAACGGTTCGCGAACCCCATAGACTTCAATGGGAAGGCGAACTTTAACATCTACAAAAGACATTTCTGGCCAGAAAAATGATTTTAAAGTTGTTTAAAGGGTGCAACGACCTGGACAGTGGCATGCCAGAGGGGGATCAAGGGCAAAAATGTATCTGAAAAATCTGCCTGTGTGTGCTTGGAAGAGATAGTGTAGGGCGAGAGCTGTTAGTGATTTCAGGGACAGATGATAGTAAGTTTGCTGGCTAGTAATCTGCGTGATACTGCTCTGTATTGGAGGGACAGAAGTCTGCAGGGATTTGAGGGACATTTTAGCTTAGGTAGCTTTGCTGGCTAGTAATCTACTGTTCTCTTTAAACAACTGCCATACGTTGACCTTGTAGGCATTGTTTGCCCAGTTTTTTTGGACGCAGCCACTGAAGCACAGTTGCCAGAAAAAATATGCCATATAAATGCTGAAAATAGTCATTTTTCGCCATACGTTGACCTTGTAGACATTGTTTGCCCAGTTTTTTTGGACGCAGCCACTGAAGCACAGTTGCCAGAAAAAATATGCCATATAAATGCTGAAAATATAAATTTTTTTGGTTGCAGCCACTGAAGCACAGAGGCCAGAAAAATTATGCCATATAAATGCTGAAAATATAAATTTTTTTGGTTGCAGCCACTGAAGCACAGAGGCCAGAAAAAATATGCCATATAAATGCTGAAAATAGTCATTTTTTGCCATACGTTGACCTTGTAGGCATTGTTTGCCCAGTTTTCTTGGTCGCAGCCACTGAAGCACAGTTGCCAGAAAAAATATGCCATATAAATGCTGAAAATATAAATTTTTTGCCATATACGTTGAGTCAAGGTATGGCAAAAAATGACTATTTTCAGCATTTCTATGGCATATTTTTTCTGGCCTCTGTGCTTGAGTGGCTGCGGCCAAAAAAACTGGGCAAACAATGCCTACAAGGTCAACGACGTTGACCTTGTAGGCATTGTTTGCCCAGTTTTTTTGGCCGCAGCCACTGAAGCACAGAGGCCAGAAAAAATATGCCATATAAATGCTGAAAATAGTCATTTTTTTGGTCGCAGCCACTGAAGCACAGTTGCCAGAAAAATTATGCCATATAAATGCTGAAAATATAAATTTTTTTGGTTAGCCACTGAAGCACAGAGGCCAGAAAAATTATGCCATATAAATGCAGAAAATATGCATTTTTTTGGTTGCAGCCACTGAAGCACAGAGGCCAGAAAAATTATGCCATATAAATGCAGAAAATATGTATTTTTTTGGTTGCAGCCACTGAAGCACAGAGGCCAGAAAAATTATGCCATATAAATGCAGAAAATATGCATTTTTTTGGACGCAGCCACTGAAGCACAGTTGCCAGAAAAAATATGCCATATAAATGCTGAAAATAGTCATTTTTCGCCATACGTTGACCTTGTAGACATTGTTTGCCCAGTTTTTTTGGTTGCAGCCACTGAAGCACAGAGGCCAGAAAAAATTAAACCAGTAGGGTTTGCACCCTAGTTTGTAACGGTGGCGGAGGGAGGAGGACGCTAAAGGACAGCTGTGTGTGGAGTCATGAGGCTTGAAGAGAAGGACAGCTGCATAGAAGTCAGAACAAGTCTTCCGGCGTGCAGTAACCCTCCGAGATCCACCCCTCATTCATTTTAATAAAGGTCAGGTAATCGACACTTTTGTGACCTAGGCGAGTTCTCTTCTCAGTTACAATCCCTCCTGCTGCACTGAAGGTCCTTTCTGAGAGCACACTTGAGGCTGGGCAAGACAAGAGGTTCATGGCAAATTGTGACAGCTCTGGCCACAGATCAAGCCTGCGCACCCAGTAGTCCAGGGGTTCATCGCTCCTCAGAGTGTCGATATCTGCAGTTAATGCCAGGTAGTCCGCTACCTGCCGGTCGAGGCGTTCTTTGAGGGTGGATCCAGAAGGGTTGTGGCGCTGCCTTGGACAGAAAAACATTTGCATGTCTGACGTTACAGACTGGCCAAAGGGCTTTGTCCTTGCAGGTGTGCTCGTGGCAGGATTACTGGCACCTCTGCCCCTGGAATGTTGATGAGTTCCTGAAGTGACATCACCCTTAAAAGCATTGTACAACATGTTTTGCAGGCTGGTTTGTAAATGCCGCATCTTTTCGGACTTGTGGTATGTTGGTAACATTTCTGACACTTTATGCTTGTACCGAGGGTCTAGTAGCGTTGCGACCCAGTACAGGTCCTTCTCCTTAAGCCTCTTGATACGGGGGTCCTTCAACAGGCATGCCAGCATGAAAGACCCCATTCTCACAAGGTTGGATGCAGAGCTATCCATCTCCGCTTCCTCATTATCAAGGACTGCATCATCCACGGTCTCCTCCCCCCAGCCACGTACAAGACCAGGGGTCCCCAAAAGGTCACCACTAGCCCCCTGGGAAGCCTGCTCCTGTTGGTCCTCCTCCTCCTCCTCCACTAGTGATGTAGCGAACTGCCGATTTGATGTTCGCGAACGCCGTTCGCGAACACCGGCAAAAAAGCGAACAGTTCGCGAACTTCGAACGCTCGATAAAATCGTTCGATCGAACGATCGAAGGATTTTATTCGTATGATCGAACGATTTTCGAAGCTATTCGATCGAATGATTTTAATTCAATCGAATGCTTATAATCGTTCGAACGAATGGAAATCGTTCGATTTTAGCGATCGAACGGTCGAATGGTCGAATGGTCGAACGAAATTTTACTTCGAATCGAACGCGAACACCAATTGGCGAACGTTGCGCGACGTTCGCGAACATTCGGCGGACGCGAACAGTCGAAGTTCGCGCGAACTAGTTCGCCGGCGAACAGTTCGCTACATCCCTATCCTCCACAAAGCCACCTTCCTCCTCTGACTCCACTTCTGGCACCTCTCCCTGCGTTGCAGCAGGTGCCTGGGTTCGTTCTGGTGATTGCGACCATAAATCGTGCGCTTCCAGCTCCTCGTCACGCTGGTCTACAGCCTCATCTGTCACTCGTCGCACGGCACGCTCCAGGAAGAAAGCGAAGGGTATTAGGTCGCTGATGGTGCCTTCGGTGCGACTGACCATATTTGTCACCTCTTCAAAAGGTCGCATGAGCCTGCAGGCATCGCGCATAAGCACCCAGTAACGGGGGAAAAAAATCCCCAGCTCTGCAGATCCAGTCCTACCACCCAGTTCAAAAAGGTACTCGTTGACGGCCCTTTGTTGTTGCAGCAGACGTTCCAACATAAGGAGCGTTGAATTCCAGCGAGTCTGGCTGTCAGAAATCAAACGCCTGACTGGCATGTTGTAGCGCTGCTGAATGTCAGCAAGGCGTGCCATGGCTGTGTAGGAACGTCTGAAATGGGCCGACACCTTTCTGGACTGGGTGAGAACGTCCTGGAATCCTGGGTACTTGGAGACAAAACGTTGGACTATTAAATTTAACACATGTGCCATGCAGGGCACATGTGTTAAATTTCCCAGTCTCAACGCTGCCAACAGATTGCTTCCATTGTCACACACCACTTTTCCGATCTGCAGTTGGTGTGGGGTCAGCCACCGATCGGCCTGTGACTGCAGAGATGACAGGAGTACAGATCCGGTATGGTTTTTGCTTTCCAGGCACGTCATCCCCAAGACAGCGTGACAACGGCGTACCTGGCACGTCGAATAGCCTAGGGGGAGCTGGGGGTGCACAGGTGTGGAGGAGGAGAAGGAGGACCCAGCAGCAGAGTAAGAAGAAGAAGAGGAAGAAGACGAGGTAGAGAGCGATGGAGGAGTAGAGGTGGTGGCAGAACCGCGTGCAATCCGTGGCGGTGACACCAACTCCACTGTTGTTGTTGTTGTTGAGCTACCCATTCCCTGCTTCCCATTCCCAGCCATTACCAAGTTCACCCAGTGGGCAGTGTAGGTGACATACCTGCCCTGACCATGCTTGGAGGACCATGCGTCAGTAGTCATATGGACCTTTGGCCCAACACTAAGTGACAGAGATGCGGTAACTTGGCTCTGCACATGTTGGTACAGGTGTGGTATTCCCTTTTTAGAAAAAAAATTGCGGCTGGGTACCTTCCACTGCGGTGTCCCAATTGCTACAAATTTGCGGAAGGCCTCAGAGTCCACCAGCTGGTATGGTAAAAGCTGGCGGGCTAAGAGTGCAGACAAGCCAGCTGTCAGACGCCGGGCAAGGGGGTGACAGTCAGACATTGGCTTCTTACGCTCAAACATGGCCTTCACAGAAACTTGGCTGGTGGCAGATGACTGGGAATGGGAACAGGTGGTCAAGGTGGAAGGCGGAGTGGAGGGTGGTTCAGATGGGTCAAGGAGAGCAGAGGTAGAGCAGTAAGATGCTGGACCAGAAGGAGTGTGACTTTTAGTTTGCCTGTTGCCTTTGAGGTGTTGCTCCCAAAGTGCTTTGTGCTTGCCGCTCATGTGCCTTCGCATAGAAGTTGTACCTATGTGGCTGTTGGGCTTACCAAGGCTCAGTTTCTGACTGCACTCATTGCAAATTACAATGCTTTTGTCAGAGGCACACACATTAAAAAAATGCCACACTGCTGACTTTTTGGAAGTCTGCGATCTGGCGGTAACAGTAGAAGTTGGCGGCATTGGCGGCAATGGCGGGTGCGTTGGCCGGCTGAACACAGGTGCCGATACATGTTGTTGCCCTACTGATCCCTGCGGGCTGGCCTCCCTGCTTCTTCTAAGTCTTATTCTCCTACTGCCTCTCTGACTCTCCGTCTCTCCATCTGAACTACCCTCCTCTTGCTCTCTTCTACTAGGCACCCACAAAACATCAATCTCCTCATCATCATTCTCCTCAGATGCATCAATTTCTTCTGACACATCACAGAAGGAAGCAGCAGCGGGGACCTCCTCCTCCTCCTCATCACTCATCATTATGTCCATCTCTGTCGTGTTCTCTGCCAGAATTAAATCTGGTGTAACGTCCTCATCTCCTTCATCTTCTTCTGCCAATAATGGTTGCGCATTACTCAGTTCAAGAAACTCATGGGAAAATAACTCCTCTGACTCCAGTGAAGATGGGGCACCGGTGGTGGAGGAAGTGTTACGTGGGGTGGCCATAGCAGTGGAGGATGAGGAGGATGTTGTGGTAAAGTTAGAAACGGTAGAGGATGGGGTGTGCTGTGTAAGCCAGTCAACTACCTCTTCAGCATTTTGGGAGTTCAGGGTCATTGGCTTTTTAAAACTGGGCAATTTGCTAGGGCCACAGGATTGCATAGCAGCACGGCCCCTAGCACGGCCTCTGCGTGGCGGCCTGCCTTTGCCTGGCATTATTTTTAAAAAAACAACAACAACAAAAACTCAGTTGGTTTTTCTGGAAACGATAATACACACAGCTAGATGGCAGTTTGAAGAAAACAGTGTGCAAATAATGCCTACAAGATCAACGTATACACTACTACAGCGGTGGATACGGATTACGTAAAATATATGAATGCTGCTTGAAAAAAAGTAACTCAAGTGGTTTTTCTAGAGACGATAATATTATCAATATTTAGACAAAATGTGAACAAGCTCACACAGCTAGATGGCGGTTTGAAGAAAACACTGTGCAAATAATGCCTACAAGGTCAACGTATACACAGCGGTGGATACGGATTACGTAAAATATAAGAATGCTGCTTGAAAAAAAGTCACTCCGGTGTTTTTTCTGGAGACGGTAATATTATGGATATTTAGACAGAATGTGAACACGGTCACACAGCTAGATAGCAGTTGGTTGAATAACACACTGGGCAAAAAATGCCTACAGGGCAAATAATGCCTACAAGGTCAACGTATACACAGCGGTGGATACGGATTACGTAAAATATAAGAATGCTGCTTGAAAAAAAGTCACTCCGGTGTTTTTTCTGGAGACGGTAATATTATGGATATTTAGACAGAATGTGAACACGGGCACACAGCTAGATAGCAGTTGGTTGAATAACACACTGGGCAAAAAATGCCTACAGGGCAAATAATGCCTACAAGGTCAACTTATACACTACTACAGCGAGGGATACGGATTACGTAAAATTTATTATGGCTGCTTGAAAAAAGTCACTCCGGTGTTTTTTCTGGAGACGGTAATATTATGGATATTTAGACAGAATGTGAACACGGGCACACAGCTAGATAGCAGTTGGTTGAATAACACACTGGGCAAAAAATGCCTACAGGGCAAATAATGCCTAAAAGGTCAACTTATACACTACTACAGCGATGGATACGGATTACGTAAAATTTATTATGGCTGCTTGAAAAAAGTCACTCCGGTGTTTTTTCTGGAGACGGTAATATTATGGATATTTAGACAGAATGTGAACACGGGCACACAGCTAGATAGCAGTTGGTTGAATAACACACTGGGCAAAAAATGCCTACAGGGCAAATAATGCCTAAAAGGTCAACTTATACACTACTACAGCGATGGATACGGATTACGTAAAATTTATTATGGCTGCTTGAAAAAAGTCACTCCGGTGTTTTTTCTGGAGACGGTAATATTATGGATATTTAGACAGAATGTGAACACGGGCACACAGCTAGATAGCAGTTGGTTGAATAACACACTGGGCAAAAAATGCCTACAGGGCAAATAATGCCTAAAAGGTCAACTTATACACTACTACAGCGGTAGTAAAATAAAAAAAAAGTTAAATAAAAAAAGAATGAATATTAAAAAAAAAAAATTAAAGTTGGTGCTGCTGAACTACTAGGAGCAGCAGATTAGCACACCAGTCCCACTCCCCAACACTGCTAGACTAATAGCACTGGGCTCTTATAGTAGTAGTAGTAGTAGTAGTAGTAGTAGTAGTAGTAGTAGTAGTAGTAAAACAACAAAAAAATAAATAAAAGCAGTCCTTACAAGGACTATTGCTATTGCAGCAGTCAGCAGATGAGATCAGAAGCAGGACAGCTGCCCACTGCAGCTACATACAGAGCACTGCAGTAGAAGGTAGATTACTAGCCAGCAAAGCTACCTAAGCTTAAATGTCCCTCAAACCCCTGCAGACTTCTGTCCCTCCAATAACAGAGCAGTATCAAAACGATTACTAGCCAGCAAACTTTCAACTGTCCCTGAAATCACTAACAGGCAGCAGCTCTCTCCCTACACTATCTCTTCAGCACACACAGGCAGAGTGAAAAAAAGCTGCAGGGCTTCGGTTTTTATAGGGAAGGGGAGTGGTCCAAGGGAGAGCTTCCTGATTGGCTGCCATGTACCTGCTGGTCTGGGGTGAGAGGGCAAAAAAAAGCGCCAACAATGGCGAACCCAAAATGGCGAACGTCGCGCGACGTTCGCGAACTTCCGGCGAGCGCGAACACCCGATGTTCGCGCGAACAAGTTCGCCGGCGAACAGTTCGCGACATCTCTATTCCTGAGTCACAACATCATGTCAAGTCACGGGTGGGCCTTGAAAGATGCAGTTTTACAGAGGTCAGCCTGCAAACGACAGATCTCAATACAAAGATCCAGGTTTTGCCCAAAGGCACAGAGGTCAGATGCCTTTCTTCAGACTGGGTCCTTCACTCTAGCTTAGGCTTTCCCTCCATTTCTTCTCATTCTCAAAAGTCCTTCTGAAGCTAAGAGCTGGAAAGACCTACTGTTAAATGCAACATTAGAGAGATTATTATATGATCCCCTTATATATGTATACAAAGTTATCATATCACCCCTTAAGTGCTGCTTTTCCAGCGTGCACAACCCCAATTTGGCCAGTCTTTCTTCCTAGCTAAGATTTTCCATACCTTTCACCAGATAAGTTGCCCTTCTCTGTACGGCACATTCTAGATGGAGGCCTTACCAGTGCTCTATACAGTGGAACAATGACCCCCTCCTCCCATGAGTCAATTCCCCTTTTAATACAACTCAAGACCTTATTTGCCCTTGATGCTGCTGACTGGCATTGCTTGCTACAGCCAAGTTTGTCATCTACAAGGACTCCAAGGTCCTTTTCCATTAGCTGCCCAGTTTGCCAGTTTGTAAATATCCTATTGCAAGGATGCTGCATCCTGGAAGTAATCAATTCATTGGGCTGGATAGTTTTGTGTCATTGCAAACACTGATACATTATATATTACTTACAATATCCTCCCCATAGTCAGTAATGATCAAATTAAATAAAAGTGGACCCAATACCAAGCCCTGAGGGACCCCGCTAAGAACCTTACTCCATTTTTTGACCTTCTGACGGTTGTCAGCCCTCGTGTGGAACCTTTGAGATCCTGTTTATTTTGGGAGTTAAGAGTTCCTTTCCTGTTTTAATCTTACTCCAGATTTGTCTGACATGACTTATCCTTCACAAGCTTGAGAAAAGGCCAAAAAGGGCCTGAAATGTTGCTGTATCCAGATCGTTGCCCTATGTGTTAAATAAAGGCTTTTTTTATTTTAAACACAAACCAGTGCTGTGCTTCAAGTTTTCTACACTATCCTTCATAAAGCCATGCTGATTGCTGTTCATAATGTCATTCACTAGGACAAAATTTTGAATGTGATCTCTTATCAAGCCTTCAGAGAATTTGCCCACCGCAGATGTCAAACTTACTGGCCTATAATTGTCAGGCTGAGATCGCAATCCCTTTTTAAATATTGGAATGACATCAGCTTTTCTCCAATCCATAGGTACCATACCAGATTAAAGTGAATCTGAGTAAATCAGAACTAGGGGCCGGTCTGAAAGTGAACTAAGCTCTCTTAGAACCTGGGGCTGTATGCCATCTGGCCCTGACACCTTGTTTACATTCAGTTTTAATAAAGCTTTATGAATCATATACTGAGTCAGCCAGTGACTAGATTGAGCTGAGCCAAAAATGCAGCAATGAAGTGAGCCTGGGAACTTGGACTCTTCTACTGTCTAAACTGAGGAGAATAACTGATTTAGCTCTTTTGCCCTTTCTGTATCTGTTACAACCACACTGGTATTCAAAGGAGCAACACGCTCAACCCGCATTTTTTTACTCTTAATATACTTGAAAAAACTTTTTAGTCTTAGATAATGAAGAGCGTGTTGCGGCTAAGGCTATCTTTGCCTTCCGGATTCTTGTTTTACAACATTTATTATAGTGTTTATATTCGTGACATGTAAAGTTTTGTTTTTCACCTTATGTCTTTCTAAAGCAGCTCTGGGGGGGGGTGTCCGCTGACTCTGTAACTGTTTTAAATTGATACATTTAGTTTATATGTTTCTTATGTTTGGCCCTGTTTGAACCAAAGGCTGTTTTAAGAGCCACCACATACCCCTGAAAGAGCTTGTCATATAGCGAGTCTCCTCTGGTTCTGCCAGAAGTCTTCCTACCGAATATTTTCTTACTAACAGGAGTATCTATCCCTGTACATGTAGTCGCTTAGTGGTCTTAGAAGAGCCAGGGCCACCTGCACATCTTATACAGTGGCTGCTTTAGCCCTGCCTAGGGCCCAGTTAACTGGCCTATGTTGTTGTCTGTGCACTTGTTAATGACTTGCCCTGAAGTATGTTCCCTGGCAAGACAGGGTTGTCTGTAGGTTTTCCACTTCCATCAGATTTAGTCAAGGGTGCATTTCTTTCTTCCTGACCAGTGCCTATGTTGGCTGGCACCATACCTTTCTGTTCTCAGTGGAGGGGGGTTGCAAAGTGCCAATAGGGAGAGGTACCATGCAGGGCTGGATTTACATAGCAAGCGCCCCTAGTCCTGCTGTCGTTCGGCGCCCCACACCCTCCCTTTTATTCGCTAAATTTTTCATTGTCGGGACCAGAGCAATGGGGATTGTCACACAAGGAATGTAAAAAACTATTTTATCTCCTGTGCATCGCCAGTGTTTCTGAACCAATGGACAGCATGCTACCCCCTAAAATCCTGCCGCCCTAGGCCAGAGCCTTGGTGGCCTCTCTAGAAATCCGGGCCTGGTACTAGGAAAAAAAAATCATAATTATGAAGCAATTTACCATTTTATTTCTGTAGAACCATCTGAAAACATCTGAACTTATGAAATGAAGGTCAAAAACTGTCACAGTGTAACAGTCTTAGCAGAAACCTTAAAATGAAAAGCTTGAGCCATAGCAAAAAAGGCCCCCCTGCAACTGTCGACTCTGCTTTCTCTGTAGTTACACTCCTGAATAAGCCATAGTCAGCAGGGAAACCCCAAGTTTTAACTGCGTACTGATATCCTGTTTCAGCATTTTGAGCAGAATGGCCTTTCTTTCCCCTATTCAACACCTTGGAGTGACTGCTTTCTGGATACCCAGACTATTATTGAGTTGTGGGAGGCCATAGCAAGCATGCAACCTGCATATTGTGTAGATATCTTGCAAGTACAAGGTCCATTGCCCCTTTGCATTTCTGCCAAAGGCATCCCAGGAATCGGTGCATAGTCAGCAGGACTTGAACCTGCGCAGGAAGACCCCAATGGATTTTTAATCCATTGCCTGAACCACTTGGCCACGACTACTAAGCTAGTTTTAGTTTTTTATCTGCAGACCAAAGTTGCACCATGCTGTAACTTTGGATAACATTAACATAGTAACATAGTAAGTTAGGTTGAAAAAAGACACACGTCCATCAAGTTCAACATTTTAACTTTTTTTAACCTGCCTAACTGCTAGTTGATCCAGAGAAAGGCAAAACAACCCCATCTGAAGCCTCTCCAATTTGCTTCAGAGGGGGAAAAAAATCCTGTCTGACTCCAAAATGACATTCGGACTAGTACCTGGATCAACTTGTACTATGAGCTATCTTCCATATCCCTGTATTCCCTCACTTGCTAAACAGCCATCCAACCACTATCTAATGTATCAGCCTGTACCACTGATTCAGGGAGAGAATTCTACATCTTCACAGCTCTCACTTTAAAAAAAAAAAAAAAAAAACCCTTCCGAATATTTAGGTGGAAGCTATTTTCTTCTAATTGGAATGGATGACCGCATGTCAGCTGGAAAGACCTACTGGTAAATAAATCATTAGAGAGATTATTATATGATCCCCTTATGTATTTATACATAGTTATCATATCTCCCCTTAAGCGCCTCTTCTCCAGCGTGAACAACCCCAACTTGGCCAGTCTTTCCTCATAGCTAATATTTTCCATACCTTTTACCAGCTTAGTTGCCCTTCACTGTACCCTCTCTAATACAATAATGTCCTGTTTGAGTGATGGAGACTGAAACTGTGGGGCCTTACCTGTGCTCTATACAGTGGAAGAATGACCCCCTCCTCCCGTGAATCAATGCCCCATTTAATACAGCTCAAGACCTTATTTGCCCTTGATGCTGCTGACTGGCATTGCTTGCTACAGCCAAGTTTATCATCTACAAGGACTCCAAGGTCCTTTTCCATAATGAATTTGCCTAGAGCAGTCCCATTAAGGGTATACGTGGATATTTTTACATCCCAGGTGCATGACTTTACATTTATCAACATTGAATCTCATTTACCACTTAGCTGCCCAGATTGCCAGTTTGTCAAGATCCTGTTGCAAGGATTTTTCACCCACTGTGTATAATGTGCCAGGACCCACTGTCTCCCACTTAGTATAATACGCCAGTAGGGATGTCGCGGACTGTTCGCCGGCGAACTTGTTCGCGCGAACATCGGCTGTTCGCGTCCGCCGCAAGTTCGCGAACGTCGCGCGACGTTCGCCAATAGGCGTTCGCGTCAAAATCGTTCGACCATTCGATCGCTAAAATCGAAAGGATTTTCGTTCGAATCGAACGATCGAAGCCATTGGATTGAATGAAATCATTCGATCCAATGGCTTCGATCGTTCGATTCGAACGAAAATCGTTCGATCGAACGATTAAAATCCTTCGATTGTTCGAATCGAACGATTTTCGGATGTTCGAAGTTCGCGAACTGTTCGCAAATTTTGCCGGTGTTTGCGAACGGCGTTCGCGAACACATTATCGGCGGTTCACTACATCCCTATACGCCAGGACCCACTGTCTCCCGCTGAGTATAATGTGCCAGGACCCACTGTCTCCCACTGAGTATAATATGCCAGGACCCACTGTATCCCAATGAGTAAAATGTGCCAGGACTCACTGTCTCCCACTGAGTATAATGTGTCAGGACCCACTGACTCCCACTTAGTATAATATGCCAGGACCCACTGTCTCCCGCTGAGTATAATATGCCAGAACCCACTGTCTCCCACTGAGTATAAGGTGTCAGGACCCACTGTGTATAATGTGCCAGGACCCACTGTCTCCCACTGGGTATAATGTGCCAGGACCCACTGTGTCCCGCTGTGTATAATGTGCCAGGACCACCGTCTCCCACTGACTATAATGTGCCAGTACCCACTGTCACCCACTTAGTATAATATGCCAGGACCCACTGTCTCCTGCTGAGTATAATCTGCCAGGACCCACTATCTCCCACTGAGTATAATGTGCCAGTACCCACTGTCTCCCACTGTGTATAATGTACCAGGACCCACTGTCACCCACTGTGTATAATGTGCCAGGACCCATTGTCTCCCACTTAGTATAATACGCCAGGACCCACTGTCTCCCGCTGAGTATAATCTGCCAGGACCCACTATCTCCCACTGAGTATAATGTGCCAGTACCCACTGTCAACCACTGAGTAAAATATAGCAGGACCCACTGTCTCCCGCTCAGTATAATGTGCCAGGACCCACTGTCTCCCACTGGGTATAATGTGCCAGGACCCACTGTCTCCTGCTGTGTATAATGTGACAGGACCCACTGTCACCCACTGTGTATAATGTGCCAGGACCCGCTGTCTCCCACTTAGTAAAATACGCCAGGACCCACTGTCTCCTGCTGAGTATAATCTGCCAGGACCCACTATCTCCCATTGAGTATAATGTGCCAGTAACCACTGTGTCCCACTATATATAATGTGCCAGGACCCACTGTCTCCCACTGTGTATAATGTGCCAGGACCCACTGTCTCCCACTGGGTATAATGTGCCAGGACCCACTGTATCCCACTGAGTAAAATGTGCCAGGACTCACTGTCTCCCACTGAGTATAATGTGCCAGGACCCACTGACTCCCACTTAGTATAATATGCCAGGACCCACTGTCTCCCGCTGAGTATAATGTGCCAGGACCCACTGTCTCCTACTGTGTATAATGTGCCAGGACCACCATCTCCCACTGAGTATAATGTGCCAGTACCCACTGTCACCCACTGAGTAAAATATAGCAGTACCCACTGTCTCCCACTGTGTATAATGTGCCAGGACCCACTGTCTCCTGCTGAGTATAATGTGCCAGTTCCCACTGTCTCCCGCTGTGTGTAATGTGCCAGGACCCACTGTCACCCACTGTGTATAATGTGCCAGGAGCCACTGTCTCCCACTTAGTATAATACGCCAGGACCCACTGTCTGCCGCTGAGTATAATCTGCCAGGACCCACTGTCTCCCACTGAGTATAATGTGCCAGTACCCACTGTCTCCCACTGAGTATAATGTGCCAGGACCCACTGACTCCCACTTAGGATAATATGACAGGACCCACTGTCTCCCTCTGAGTATAATATGCCAGGACCCACTGTCTCCCACTGAGTATAAGGTGTCAGGACCCACTGTCTCCCACTGTGTATAATGTGCCAGGACCCCCTGTATCCCACTTAGCATAATATGCCAGGACCCACTGTCTCCCACTAAGTAAAATATACCCGGATCCACTTTCTCCAACTGTGTATAATGTTCCAGGACCCACTGTCTCCCGCTGAGTATAATGTGCCAGTACTCACTGTCTCCCACTGTGTATAATGTGCCAGGACCCACTGTCTCCCGCTGTGTATAATGTGCCAGGACCCACTGTCACCCACTGTGTATAATGTTCCAGGACCCACTGTCTCCCACTTAGTATAATACGCCAGGACCCATTGTCTCCCGCTGAGTACAATCTTCCAGGACCCACTATCTCCCACTGAGTATAATGTGCCAGTACCCACTGTCTCCCACTGTGTATAAGGTGTCAGGACCCACTGTCTCCCACTGTGTATAATGTGCCAGGACCCAATGTCTCCCACTTAACATAATATGTCAGGACCCACTGTCTCCCGCTGAGTATAATGTGCCAGGACCCACTGTCTCCTGCTGAGTATAATGTGCCAGGACCCACTGTCTCCCACTGAGTATAATGTGCCAGTACCCACTGTCACCCACTAAGTATAATGTGCCAGTACCCACTGTCTCCCACTGTGTATAATGTGCCAGGACCCACTGTCTCCCACTGAGTATAATGTGCCAGTACCCACTGTCTCCCACTGGGTATAATGTACCAGTACCCACTGTCTCCCGCTGTGTATAATGTGCCAGGACCCACTGTCACCCACTGTGTATAATGTGCCAGGACCCACTTTCTCCCACTTAGTATAATACGCCAGGACCCACTGTCTCCCGTTGAGTATAATCTGCCAGGACCCACTATCTCCCACTGATTATAATGTGCCAGTACCCACTTTCTCCCACTGTGTATAATGTGCCAGTACCCACTGTCTCCCACTGAGTATAATGTGCCAGGACCCACTTTCTCCCACTTAGTATAATACGCCAGGACCCACTGTCTCCCGCTGAGTATAATTTGCCAGTACCCACTGTCTCCCACTGAGTATAATGTGCCAGTACCCACTGTCTCCCACTGAGTATAATGTGCCAAGACCCACTGTCTCCCACTGAGTATAATGTGCCAAGACCCACTGTCTCCCATTGAGTATAATGTGCCAGGACCCACTGTCTTCAATACACAATATATTTTGGAAAAAAAAAATTACTGTTTAACTCAACTGGCTTTCAAGCTCTATTATCCCACCCCTGTGGTGGGGTAAAAGAAATTCAGGGTGACCGGTTCCCTGTAAGTTAGCCAGTATATGGTCAAATTTAGCCTCTCCAAACAAAAAAAATCACCCTCCGCCTATGTAAATCAGGACTGTCCAGCTAAAACAGGACAGTTGGGAATCTGATTAAATTTTCTTCTCTCCTTCAGCAATTGGTCAGAGTGGGATCAAGGTTAAAGTGCCATTCTATTGTAACTTTTCTTTAAAAAAAATAGTTTTTTATACATTTCCCTAACTGTTGTGCTGTATACACAACTGTATATTGGGAAGAATGTCTAACCCTAACAGAATCACAATTTGAATGTTCAATATGAATAAAGTAAATTCAATAGCTGCCATGGGACTCCGCTTCTTACATACTGGGAATTTTAGGAGAAGCTGCCCCAAAGGGCAGTGTTTCTTGTCTGTAGGCTGGAATGTATAACTGTTGCTACACTTTGTACCCATGGCTCCTATAGATAGGGATGTAGCGAACGTCGGAAAAAAAGTTCGCGAACATATTCGCGAACTTGCGCAAAAATGCGAGCGGTTCGCGAACGGTTCGCGAACCCCATAGACTTCAATGGGAAGGCGAACTTTAACATCTAAAAAAGACATTTCTGGCCAGAAAAATGATTTTAAAGTTGTGCAACGACCTGGACAGTGGCATGCCAGAGGGGGATCAAGGGCAAAAATGTATCTGAAAAATCTGCCTGTGTGTGCTTGGAAGAGATAGTGTAGGGGGAGAGCTGTTAGTGATTTCAGGGACAGATGATAGTAAGTTTGCTGGCTAGTAATCTGCTTGATACTGCTCTGTATTGGAACAAAAAAATAAATAAAAGCAGTCCTTACAAGGACTACTGTTATTGCAGCAGTCAGCAGATGAGATCAGAAGCAGGACAGCTGCCCACTGCAGCTACATACAGAGCACTGCAGTAGAAGGTAGATTACTAGCCAGCAAAGCTACCTAAGCTTAAATGTCCCTCAAACCCCTGCAGACTTCTGTCCCTCCAATAACAGAGCAGTATCAAAACGATTACTAGCCAGCAAACTTTCAACTGTCCCTGAAATCACTAACAGGCAGCAGCTCTCTCCCTACACTATCTCTTCAGCACACACAGGCAGAGTGAAAAAACGCTGCAGGGCTTCGGTTTTTATAGGGAAGGGGAGTGGTCCAGGGGAGAGCTTCCTGATTGGCTGCCATGTACCTGCTGGTCTGGGGTGAGAGGGCAAAAAAAAGCGCCAACAATGGCGAACCCAAAATGGCGAACGTCGCGCGACGTTCGCGAACTTCCGGCGAGCGCGAACACCCGATGTTAGCGCGAACAAGTTCGCCGGCGAACAGTTCGCGCCATCTCTACCTATAGACGCGAATTAAAAGTTCTAAAACCGAACTTGTTTCTGCTACATAGTACAGCTGGCCATTAGAACTTTTTGCCACTATAAATTGTGTGTTCAACATGTACAACAATACACACACAATTATCCCCACCTGGATACCATGAAAACTCCTGGTGGGCCCAGGTGTAAGTGGGCCCTCTTGCTTCTAAACATTTAGCATATTTCATGGTCATTCTCTATTTCTTTATGGGAAAACAGAGGCTTAATAATGGAAGAATAGAGTATAGTTAGTAGATATAAAAGACTAGGAGAATAAAGAAGTTGTGTTAGGAGAGGAGGAACAATAGTTTGGAAAGTGGCCCCACGGTCTAAGGTTTTTTGGTGGGCCCCTGAATTTCCAATCTGACACTGAATAACAATGCAGGTACATGTTGGTATGTTTAATACACTTACAAAGCTTACAGACATTTATAGCTCCACAAATGCACAGATATCAATGGATTTGCTTTGGACAGATCACAAAAAGACATAGGAGTTTTTATAGCTGGAAGAAGTGCAATGTCCATATTCATTTCATAGTTCACCTGTCACTGTTAATCAGGTACTAGCCTGTTGAAATATCTATTCTACTGGCCAGGGACTCACTGCCCACTCTGTTGAAAATTAGTGGGCTCTTTACCTGTCACTATTGTCCCATGCTCAGAACACCCAAATCATGTACAGTAGCCCCTGTTGGTGTCTGATGATTTTGCATGAAAATAAGAACTTCCATGCATTTCCCTTTGTCAGTATTGTCAGTGTCTGGATCAGTTTTTGAGTGAGTCTTCAGGTTCTGTATTGTAACTGCTGCAGGTATCTATAATCATCCCTTACATGCACTGTCACCAGAGGGCTGCAAGCAGGGACACACTCCCATTCTTTCAGGGGCCCACAGTGCAGCAGCTGTATGAAGAGGAATTAGGGCTTCCATCATGGGGGGCAGGCAAGAGTCCTGTCGGGGGGCATGTAAAATAAGGGGACAGTTGACTGAAAAAGGAGTGAAGCTTATAATGAAATGGCCTGGTTGGGCTACAGGCAGATGTAAGCCTTATTACATTAAGCCTAAGCGTATTAATGAAGTTTTTGTTATGCCTTACACCTTTATTAAAGGGTTCCCAAGCTGACTTTGAGCTACACGTTCCAGAAATATCTCTAAACTGCAGAATGGAACCTAAATCATGGGGAACCAGATAAAGTATTTTACCCTGACTATCATAATATACATAATAAAGTTTAAGCAAAACAATATATATATATAGGTGGTATTAGGCAGAAGGGGATGGGACCACATACAACATTTGAGAGCCTTCCACAGATATGGAAACTGTAAGTATCCTTTAGAGACCTAAACTAAGCTCCATTGCATGGTCATGAGCAACTTTTTTGTGATTCTTAAAAGGTGTTTGTGATCCTTAAGGGGGGGCTGAGTATAACGTAAAGGTGCACCCCTTACATTACAAGGTGAAATACATGAATATGGTCATGTCTTATTTGCATGGTAATTACTCTGGTGAAGACACATCCAAGGGGATATCAGTCTGGTGCAATATTGTCAGTAGCCAAAATTCAAGCACATTGTCTTCCTCTAAATTTTACTTCATCATGTCAAACATCTGTATGAACCATCAGAAAGTTTTTTTGAATGAGCTGCAAGTGTCAGGAAGCAAAGTAAGAGGTCTGCATGGAATAAAGACGGTCAATCGGGCCAACACGGGACTGTAGGTTGCCGTTTTCAGAAGCCGACAGGAGAGACCCACCGAGATAACTGAGGCTTTCATTGTCCATGTCGTGGAAAACACTCTCTGCATCTGAGGAGGAGAAACATGACAAGGATATGATTATCTTGTTTTGCACCATTTGCATCACAGCAGTTTTAGACAGATGTTATAGGGTTGTGTGATTCTTTTCAATTTGAAAGTTCCAGTTTCCATAATATTACATACAGTGTATGTCTGCTCTGCACTGCTGGTTGTAAGGAACTATGGTAAACTTCTAGCAAGGCCCCTTCCCACCTCTTGATGTCATGATAATATCCTGCCTCCTCCATATACAAGGACAAACATTTGTCTGAACTTTTGATAGGAAGAATTAGGTTCCCCCTAGTATGCCAGGTAATCTCCCAGTGGTCACTGTTTTTAGGACATTTCCCGTCACCTCTCTTATTTTAGTGTAAAACAATATTAAAGGAGAATTAAACCCTAAAAATTAATATAGCTAAAAATGCCATATTTTATATAATGAACTTTTTGCACCAGACTAGAGTTTCAGCTTGTCAATAGCAGCAATGATCCAGGACTTCAAACTTGTCACAGGGGGTCACCATCTTGGAAAGTGTCTCATCACTAATTATCCAGCAGAAAATGAGGTTGGTCTGTAATATAAGCTGATGCTAAAGGGCTGATTATTAAATTCTGATTCTAGTTGCACTGGTTTCTGTGCTGCCATGTAGTAATTTTCTGTATTAATTACTAATCAGCTTTATATATTGTGACATTTCTATTCTATGTGTACTGTATATTGTGAGTGGGTCCCTAAACTCAGTAAGTGACAGCAGCACAGAGCATGTTCAGCGAATCAGCAGAAAATAAGATGGGGAGCTACTGTGGCATCCCTGCTAAAGGGCTGTGGTTGCCTATAGCCTATTTCTATAGTTAAGCTGTAGTTATCCTTTAATCCAATACTGTTCTATATTTTTTGTGGTTCTTGGTGTGACTCTCTGTGCCCTAGCAGATCCAATCTGACACTAGTAAGAATATAGGCACGAAAGTGTTATTCTACTGTACTTAAAGGACTATATCTAACCATTTTATATGCACATTTGTAGAACTCACCATACGGATGTAAATGGTCCCCAGGCATCTGAGGGGGAGTGAGACCTTGTCTGTAGAGATCTGTACTGTAGTTACTTTGATCCAATGGCAACATCTGCTGATGTGGTATCCTGGAGTAAGGTACCATTACACCTTCTATTCCACTGCCCCCATCTGGTGAACCCAATGTAGTGAAAGGTTATAATGGCTCCATTGCATCTAACACACAAATGCAATCACTTCTCTACATATAGCTATTGTGTGTTTAGCAGTCCTTAGCTATTCTTAGGTTTCTTTTACCTTCACTGTCATCATTACTCTGCCTACTGCTTCCCCGGTTTCCACGGCTAGATCCCAGACGTTGTGCTCCCAGCTGCTCATGGTCCTGCTGTTGCTGCCTCCTGGCTATCTTCTTCATCTAACATTTAAACAATTGTGTATCAATAGAGATTCTTTTTTATAAATCATGAACACTAGGATGTGGTTGGTTTAGAAGCCTCTGTTTTTGTTTCATATGTGCCTGATGTACTGAAAAACCATCCCTTTTTTCTCTCCAGCATATAGAAACACATGGACACTTTACCCTTTTAATGACTTCCTATGACTATCCTGACTAATGAGCAGGTTTTTCATAGGCAATGTTTCCCCCATTTTCTGGTGCCACATTTGATGCTCCTTGTTCCATGTTCCTCGATACCTAGAGCATTAATCTATAGAAAACTAGTATGGTCTTACATTTTCCAGTAGGAATGCTGATGTGGACTGCTGAGCTTGAAAACTAAATAGGCACTAAATAATGGCTCTAAGGGCTATGGACTTGCAGTAGTGCTGTGTGGGTTGACCCGAAACCCGTGGTGAACTTGGTGGGCCACCGGTTGGGCAGGTTGAAATTTGGCCAACCATTGCCAGTTAGGGTTGGGTGTGGGTCAGACTGGTGAAGTACACTTCTCCACTGCATATCACTAGTCTGCAGAGGGTGCATTTGCATCTCCCAAAGTTGAGGGTCACAAATTGGTCATAATATAAGAACTTTTTAATATTTACCAATAAAGTTCACTGGTCACAATGGCTGAGAATGTCATAATACATAAATATGGATGTATACGGACACATTTTTCTCTCCATGAAACACTTTATCTCATCTCAATAATCCCATCAGTTTCTGTAATATACGCCAAATAAATCCAATTATTTCCCCTTATTTATCAATACAGTTTCCTAAAAAAATTCCAGTTTTGGGAAAAAAATCTTGAAAATTGTCAGAGAATTAGAATCGTATGATTTTTTTTCGAAATTGTCTGCCCCAAAAATACGATTTTTCAGATTTTTGCCTGAAAACCATGAAATCTTCGGATTTTTGCACGAAACCCTGCACTGATCATGATATCTTAGGGACTTCTCCCATTGACTTATATACAACCTCGACAGGTCTGAGATGCTGGATTTTTGAATTCTGACTATTTCCATCCTCTGGGTATAATAAATCACCAAAAATGTGAGGGTTGTTTTTTTTTTAACTAAAAATACGGATTTTATAGTAAAAAAATAACCCCAAATTTTTTGAGTTTTTGCCTTTTGGACTTAACACCCTATGTGTGTGTAATTTTTAAGTTCCTATGTTGTGCCCATTATTATCAAGCAAAAAGGCTAATTTAGTGGAAAGTGTAGTATTGTGTTGACATTGTATCACATGTAGTCAAAATGACTCAATACTGTTTGGTACCTTGGCTCTTTGGTTCTGAAACCAAACTTGGACAACTCGTACAGTCAGACCGGTTTCTGCTGCCAGTGTCTCCCTCACCTTCAGGAGAAGAGAACATGTTAATGAGATTTTCTTTTCAGTTAATTTTTAGATATACTGTTTAGGTGTCATGTACACAGAGCTGAAATAACTTGCACACAGGGAATGGCAACAGGAGGGAGCTGATTAACCAGTGATATATGATGGTGACATCTCACAAACCGCCTTCTGATGATGTAACAATGGTCATCAAATTGGGGGAGAGAAGATCAAGGAATCTGATCCAGGCCTTCAAACTTGTCAAAGAAGTTTCTCATCTTGGGTTTTGTTAGTAGTGTCTGCTACACACACATGCTCAGTGGGCTTTGAGCAGCTGTTGAGAAGCTAAGCTTAGGGGTAATTGCAAAACATCAAGCAGAAAATGAGAATTGTCTGTCATATAAGCTGATACAACAGAGCTGATTATTACATTCTGATGCTAATTGTGCTGGTTTATGTGCTGCCATATACCATTTATCTGATTATTTACTAATCAGCCTTATTTGGTGACATTTTTATTATATATACACAGTATATTTTGAGTCAGTCCCTAAGCTCAGTAAGTGACTGAGCCTACTTATCTAATTATGTTTTATTTCTCCTGTACTAACTATAAGTGAAAGCAATCACAGAGAACTGATCTCAGATCAGATGATGAGCAGGCACATTTTATTGGAATGACAAAGGGTGATCTACAAGTTGCATCTGTGCTACCTTTCGGCATGGTTTAGACGACACTTCAAATGATGCCTTAAAGGCCCGACGCTGCTGAGTTGTTAATATGGTCCTCGGCCTCTTTGATCTTTTAGGATCTTTTGCTTCATCACTTCCTTTACCTTGGAGGGAACCCCCATCTTCATCTTCGCTTTTAACTATAAATAAAAATGTTTCATAGTCGTTACAAAGAGTCGGTCAACAAGCTTTTGTGAATTCCTGAAAGTTCTATAAACAGGTACATACACAATGAGAAAAATAATGTCATGATGCCATTTTTGCTCTTAGTGATTCATAGCGACCAATCATAGTAAGTTAGGTTGAAAAAAGATACACGTCCATCAAGTTCAACCTTTTAACTTTTTTTAACCTGCCTAACTTCTAGTTGATCCAGAGGAAGGCAAAAAAAAACATTCCTGACTCAAAAATGACAATTGGACTAGTCCCTGGATAGTACTATGAGCTATCTTCCATAACCCTGTATTCCCTCACTTGCAAGTAAATGCTTCCTGATGATTGCTTGGTATGGGTTATAAAATGTGCAGATGTTATTGTGTCAAGGCAAGGCAAGTCCACACCAACTTAGCCTCAAAAGACAACTGTCTAAAGTAAGCATGAACTATTGGGCAGCCTACTCCACTTCAGTTAGAGCTCCAATGAAATGGCTCTCTTTTTTTAGCAGAAGTTGCAAAGCTTAATTTTACCACAAAACTAAAAAAAAAAGGTTTGTTCTGGGTTGTAGCTACCTAGGAGTACTGAATGTGGCTGTGTGTCCTAGCAGTGCAACATTATATTAATAAACAATGACCAACCTGATCCACAAGGTGTCAGGCTAAATGCGCTGAGCATTTCCTTTTCCCTCTCATAGTCGCTGCGGCACAGTAACTGCCCTTCTTTCAGCACAAACTCGTCTCCCCGCTCCAGTCTCTTCTCACACTCGCAGCAGAAGAAGCAGGCTACATGGTACACGTTGCTGAGGACACGCATGATAAGCTCAGAGGGCAGGACTGTTTTTAGACAGCTGTTACATTTTGTAGCAAAAAGCCTGGAGATGAAAAAAGGGTGTCTAATTTATTCAAAACTGAGTTATGTAAAGCATTCTGAGCATCCTGATTAGGACCCTATCAGTCCTAAAGTGCAATTTTAGACTCAATCACCATGTGTTTTACCCACAATTCAGCATTTTTTCTGGTGATCAGAATCAAAATGGTACCTGAACCTGAATTCAAGTCTGTGATTTTTGATGACTGCAGCAGCTTTACATGTAATTAATGAGTGGAATCAATAATTCACATTTTAAAGATTATTTCCTTTTTCTGTATAATAATAAAACAGAACTTTGTACTTGATCCCAACTAAAGGTGGCCATACACGGGCAGATTAAGGCTGCTTTAGACCGATTTGGCATCTTATCTGCCGTGTGTGTGGGGGGGTGTACTACAGGTCTCCACATATGTGATATGTGGCCAAAAATCGGCCTGATATAGATTGGGCAGGTTTTATATTTCCTGCGGTTGAGGACCTAATCGGATCGTTTGATGACCTCACCAAACTAGCAGAACTTATCGTGTATTGCCACCTTACCATTTAATTAATCCTTACTGGAAGCAAAACAATCCTATTGAGCTTAATTAATGTTTAAATTAGTTTTTTAGTAGACCGAAGGTATTGAGATACAAATTATGGAAAGAAACTTTTTTTTGGGAAAACTCCAGGTCCTCATGATTGTGGATAGCAGGTCCCATGTCTGTAACTGCTTATAAGTCAGCTGAAACAGGAACCTTACAACTCTTTGAATATTTTAACATAGATACTTTATTAAACCCTATTGTGATGGGGCTAAAGCTTCACCCTCACTCCGTCTGAGTGGTTGCCAAAGACAGGACTCAAAAAGGTCTGATTTTGTGTATCTATAAAATAATCATCGAATTTAGGCACCCATACATGACTAAATGGGATACCCTACTGCCTCAAGTCTATGGGATGAAGACTGGAACACTGTATGGATCTAAAAGTGCCAAGAATATGGTACTTTGATTTAAACAGAAAAAAGATATATAAAAAACCCTAATGTTTTGGGACTACACTCCAGTAAAGCTACATAACTTTTTTTCTAAACATTACTCATTGTGCAGGAGGTTTTGTGGCACTTTGTATACCCCACCTTGTATCTTTTGGTTCTGTTTTCTCATTCCACCACCATGGGATGAGATGGCATTTCTCCTAAGGAGATTACTTCATAGACCAATATAAAAAGAAATCTATACAGAAGTACAAGAAGAGCAATTACATGCAAGTACCTTTCATGAAAGTGGTTTTACTAACAACTGCCCTAGGGGAATATTGCAGGGACTACAACTTGGAGTCCTTCTAGATAATAAACTTGGCTGTAGCAAGCAATGCCAGTCAGAAGCATCAAGGGCAAATAAGGTCTTAAGCTGTATTAAAAGTGGAATTGATTCATGGGAGGAGGGGGTCATTGTTTCACTGTATAGAGCACTGGTAAGGCCCCATCTAGAATATGCCGTACAGTTTTGTCCTCCATCACTCAAACAGGACATTATTGTATTAGAGAGGGTACAGAGAAGGGCAACTACGCTGGTAAAGGGAAAATCTTAGCTATGAGGAAAGACTGGCCAAATTGGGGTTGTTCACGCTGGAGAAGAGGCGCTTAAGGGGTGGTATGATAACTATGTAGAAATATATAAAGGGATCATATAATAATCTCTCTAATGATTTATTTACCAGTAGGTCTTTCCAGCTGACACAAGGTCACCCATTCCGATTAGAAGAAAAGAGGTTCCAGCTAAATATTGGGAAGGGGTTTGTTACAGTGAGAGCTGTGAAAATGTGGAATTGTCTCCCTGAATCAGTGGTACAGGCTGATACATTAGATAGGTATAAGAAGGGGTTGGATGGTGTTTAGCAAGTGAGGGAATACAGGGTTATGGGAGATAGCTCATAGTCCAAGTTGATGCAGGGACTGGTCCGATTGACATCTTGGAGTCAAGAAAAAATTTTCCCCCCTCTGAGGCAAATTGGAGAGGCTTCAAATGGGTTTTTTTGCCTTCCTCTGGATCAACTAGCAGTTAGGCAGGTTAAAAAAAAAGTTAAAAGGAAGAACTTGATGGACATGTGTCTTTTTTTTCAACCTAATGTACTATGTTACTATGTAACTGCACTTGCAGATATAATTAGCCCTTATAATAATAATAATAATAATAAAGTAGGAGACATAAAGTATTAATGTGAAAATATTATATTTGGAGGCACAAAGGCAAGATCAGAATCTCAATTGAGAAACAGTAGTTCCCAAGCAGACCTAACGGCTCCTTTACATCCACAAGTGCAATTGTAGTCCCTCCACTTCCCTCCAGTCAACAGGGCACCCCAGGCAACTCGGTTGGCCATCCTTACTCCCCTCCCCACAGTGATAGAACGTGTGCTGGGTGGGCACGCAGAAAACAGTAGAGAGTGTCAAATTCGGGAACCAAGGAGCACAGAAACATGGACTAGGGGGAGGCAGAGGGCCCTTCAACAGGCACCTGCCCAGCGCACTCTCATTGTTGCACCCTAGGCAGGTGCCTCTTCTGCCTACCCCTAGTTCCGGCCCTGTGTGCAGAAAATGTGCCTAAAGAATCAGACACAGGAATCACTCACATGCAGAACACCATAAATTACGCAAGTGCTTCCAATTTGTGATGAAACGGGTATGCAGTTGTAGTAATTAGTGAATTGTATGCATTTGCAGTGGGGAAAGCAACATTTTTCTGGGAAAAAAGAAATCTATACAGAAGCAAAAGAAGAGCATTGACATGCAAGTACCATCCTCATTGTGGGGGAAAACATGGCAATCACTCTTTATATTGCTCTTTGTTCACTGTACTTGCTACACAGGTGCTACTATGCTACTGTTGCATGTCTATTCAGCTATTGGTATGATCATAGCATACAATACTAAGTAACTACCATTCGCCTGATACACAGTCTTAAAATTTGTATGGATGCTACTGAAGCTGTAAGATTTAGGTTTTCCTATAGGTATGTGCATATTCTTGTTGGAAAAAAAATAATAAAAAAAAGCACAATAGCACAATAACTGCTCAGCCCAAATATTTCCATGAGACCAACAGTGAGGTAGAATTAAAACAAGCTCATTTTATAGAATGTTTCTATTACTGTGTCTCTCCAAACCTTTGCTCTCTACAGTGCTTTGGACAAAAATGGGTTAAAGGAAGATGATGTTCACCCCCCCTCCCCTTGCCTCCGGTGCATATCTGGCCTTCCCAGCTGTAATTAGAAAGTGCAGGCTGCTCCCAGCTAATAAACACCATGTCAGCCTGCATTACGCCATAAGGCCTTTTGTAACGGTTCTAGCGTCAGGAACTTCTGAATAGCCTCTTTTTTAATATAGCTAGAATCCAGTTAAGGCAAGGTAATAATGTCTGGCTTACCATAGCCAGCAGATAATAAATCTCTGCTGTGTAACCCTGTATCAACAGGAGAGTGAAATTAAATTATTGCAGGATTAAACACTAACAAGGATGTGACAGCAATATCTTTTACTGTTTGGGTGCCTCACGCGTATAGCAATCTCTTTTTCACTTTATTTACATATCTTCTGCCTGCGTCTGCTTACCTGCATCTGCTTACCTACATCTTCTTTCCTTGTGTCTACTTACCTACGTCTGCTTACCTGCATCTGCTTACCTACATCTTCTTTCCTTGTGTCTACTTACCTATGTCTACTTACCTGCATCTGCTTACCTACATCTTCTTTCGGCATCTACTTACTTACGTCTGCTTACCTGCATCTTCTTTCCTTGCATCTACTTACCTACGTCTGCTTACCTGCATCTTCTATCCTTGCATCTTCTTTCCTTGCATCTACTTACCTACATCTTCTTTCCTTGTGTCTACTTACCTACATATGCTTACCTGCATCTGCTTACCTACATCTTCTTTCCTTGCATCTATTTACCTACGTCTGCTTACCTGCATCTGCTTACCCACATCTTCTTTCTTTGCATCTACTTACCCACATCTGCTTACCTGCATCATCATCATTTATTTATATAGCGCTGTCAAGATATGCAGTGCTTTATCATCTTCTTTCCTTGCATCTTCTTTCCTTGCATCTACTTTCCTTGCATCTTCTTTCCTTGCATCTACTTACCTATGTCTGCTTACCTGCATCTTCTTTCCTTGCATCTTCTTTCCTTGCATCTTCTTTCCTTGTGTCTGCTTACCTACGTCTGCTTACCTGCATCTGCTTACCTACATCTTCTTTCCTTGTGTCTACTTACCTTCATCTGCTTTCCTGCATCTGCTTACCTGCGTCTGCTTTCCTTGTGTCTGCTTACCTATATCTGCTTACCCACATCTGCTCAGCTGCGTCTGCTTACCTATATCTGCTTTCCTCTGCTTACCTACATCGGCTTACCTGCATCTGCTTACCTGCCTACCTACCTATGCGTATCTCTGTACCACTAACTCCTATGTATGTACTGTGTGTCTGTATATTCACAGGGGCAGAACAAGATATAGGATAACTCTTATTAGGGGGGTATTTATTAAAACCCACATTTTTCTTATTATTTTTAAAATGAAAATTCAACCAAACTCACAACCAAGATTTGGCTTCATATACTAAAAAAATCCAAAATAACCTTTTTTACGTGCATGAAAGATTGCAAAATTCGACAAAATCACGGTGCAATTCAAATCATGCCACTTGAATCGTTACCCCAATCGTTAAAGCAAGACTTTTTCAGATTGTCGAACAAAAATCAGAGTCAAACAGCCCAAAACCCTAGAAAATCATAAAGGCAAAAAAGCATTTTTCAATTGTAAAAGGCACCATCTGCCATTGACTTTTACATGACTTTGACCATTTGTAGCTGGAGTATTTTTCAGATTTGGAATTTTAGCAGGTTTTTGGAGCATAATAAATTGTGAAAAATTTTAGTTTTTTTTCCCTCTGAAAATTTGAATGTTTGCCTTTAAAAAGGCGACCAGAAAATGGGAACCCTAATAAATAGGCCCCTAAATATTCATCTGTTTCTCTCTATATCTGTTTGTCACTGCCCTTTTGCTCTTTATCTTTCTGTCTGTTTCAGTCAAATCACTATACCTATTATCTTATTATGGTTGCATATCTTATAAAGTTTGCATTGCAGAGGGAATCATGCCATCAAGAGCTTACAATTGAAAATTCCAATTTCCTCTTTTTCATTTTATGCCCATTTTCCTCTCTCTCTATAGAGATATCTCCATATGTATTTGTCCCTATCAGTGTATTGATAGCAAGGTACCTGCACCTATACATACAGTACATATACATAATGTGCACAACATGGCAGTGTTAAAGTTAGTGTTAGAGAAGCGGTAGTGTTGGCTCACACCCAATAGTAAGCTAGCACTCTTGGGCTCACCTTTTATGAAATTTGGAGAAAAGGTGTTGCAATGTATCTATCTATTATCTATCTATCTATCTATCATCTATCTATCTATCTATCTATCATCATCTATCTATCTATCTATCTATCTACCTATTTGTTTGTCTATATTTTCATCAGTACCAGAAAACTTGGCAAATTTTACAATCTAGAATAATATAACAGCACAGTATCTATCTATCTGTCTGTCTTACTATCTATCTATCTGTCTATCCATCTATTTATCTATATGTATCTTTCTCTATCTATCTATCTATCTATCATCTATATATCTATTTATAATCTATCTATCTATCTTTATCTATCATATGTCTGTCTGCCGATAAATCTCTCTCTCTCTCTCTCTCTCTCTATCTATCTATCTATCTATCTATCTATCTATCTATCTATCTATCTATCTATCTATCTATCGGTCTGACTATGTATCTTTTCATCAGCACTAGAAAACTAGGCAATTTTTACAATCTGAAATAATATATCAACACAGAAGACGAGAAGAGGAATTTTTACATATATATATATATATATATATATATATATATATATATATATATATATATATATATATATATATATATATATATATATATATATATATATATATATATGTATATACTATGAAATAACATTCTTCTTCTTTAGACATACACACAATGTTGTTGGCAGCTGGGGTACTGGAAGGTTGTACAAAAATGTATAATCCAGTATTTAATATACACTATGGTGAGCAGTAACCCTTCCCTTCTCTGTCACTGAGCATTCTGGAAAGGAAAGCTCCTCCGATGGTTATGAGATCTGTGACTCTGAGGCATCAGGTAATCTGATCAGACATTTGATTGCATTTCACAGCCTTGTCTTCTTTATTAAAATTTCCCAGAATCCTTTGCCGTGATTCTTATTGCTGCCGGATGCTAATAAAAGTCTCTCCCTCTGGGAAATACAAGGATGAGAGAGGCACCACATCCAAAACAAGAAGACGTCTTTAAGTATTAAAATTGGCAATTTAGTGGGATCTAGGCTAAGAATGAAATAATTGCTATTAATTCATACTGCAGAAGCACAAAATTACCAATATGGCAGCAGGTTTTTAATAATGACCACAATAATCCTATAAATTTGAGGATTTGATTGTTTTTCATTAATTTTTGTTACTTTTAATTTCTCCTTTGCCCAGCAACAGAAACGTGAAATATATAAATATTGCTTCAATGGAACTATGCGCTTCAAAATATATTGCATTTCTTATTATTTTCTTTAATAATTATAACCACTTCTGAATGCTAAAAAGCAGTGGGGTGTGTGGGTCGGCCTGAAACCAGCAGAACCCATGAGTTTACCCGTGGGTCATGTAGGTTCTGGCGGACTTCCACACAAAATGTGCGGGTCACGGGTGGGTTAGGGACGAACATTTTTTTCCGGCCCTTTCAACCCTCAACCATACTGTCTACATCCAGCAGCTTTTATTTATAGGCGCATATGCTCCTACCTGCCCTCTTTGTGTTGTCAGAGCTGGGACAGGGTGGGAGCAGATCTATAAATAGAGGGGGCGTGCCAGGTCAATTTGGGGTTTGGGTTGAGAGTCAGCTGCTTAATGTTGGGTGCTGGTCAACTTTTTGTCAACCAACGCCATACCTCCCAACTGTCCCATTTTTCACGGGACAGCTACAATTTTGACAGCTTAACCCGCAGACCTGGATCATTACTGAAATGTCCAGATTTTCTCTTTGATCTCCTGCATTGAACAGCCAGAAAAAGAATTGGCTTTTGGCAAAAGAGCCCAGAATACATGACAGGTGCATTTGATACTTTCGTAACAATTGAAGTTAAATAAAGAAACAACTGTAACAATTTAGGATAAGCATGGCCCCTTGGGCAGCTTAAAGGGCAATTCACCTTCAATAGCAAAACTGTACTAACACATAAAAACCACAAAAATGTGTTCAAACTTTCATAACCTGCCAAATTTTGTAAAATGAACATGGTAATTGGCGGTGTGGGCACAAAAATGGGCATGGTCAAAAATTTTGCTGCAGTACAAGGCAAATCTTTTTATTTTCAAAATGTTGGGAGTTATTCCACACATGTACACAATATTGATACTAAAGCTGGGTATACATGGTAAGAATGCATGGTAAGATCCACTCAAGCACATCCTGATTGGATCTCCTTGACCAGAACTTTCACTTCAAAGTAGGTAGGGAGAAAGTACAACATCCAGTCCAATTGTATTTCTCCTACTGCAGGCTGCAGGCTCAAGACTGACACATCTTTACCCAATCTTAACCTTATTTGGCCACCAATATGGTAGAACAAATCTGGATGAACAAATCCTTTGGCCTCTGACCTAACAATTAGATCATAATTGGGGGCTATGAAGACTTCTAGAAAATGGACCACGTACAATAAAATCCTCAACCAAGTGACATCTAGATATGTTTTTAATTATTAATTTGGCAGGACTTCCGAGGGGCCACATAAATGGGCTAATAAACTGCCAGCTTGGTCTGCAAGGTCCAATGTATGGCCAGCTTTAGATGCTTAGAGGTTTTAACTAGGAGAGAACTTCAGCCAACAAAATCATATTTTAATTATTATATCAATATCTGAAAAATATAATAATTTTTTTCCCTCACATTTTCAATGTGAGGGAAAAAGCCAGACACTCAGGTTGTGAATTGTTGATAGATCTCACCTGGTTGATTTGCTAATATATACTAACATTTACACTGCAGCGATCCCTATATATTTCATAGCCTAAGATTAGACAAAGACATCAGATCATTCCAGTTGGGGATTTATATGAAAGGAAAGCAGAGCATTTCATAAGTAGACTTATGAATGGAAGAAACCCAGAGTATCCCAGTTGTAGTCATTCATATAAATAATATGTGAAGTCCACCGAATCTATAGAAATAATCTACAGTGCATGGCAGATGATCTATAGGACCACAAGTTGGATACATTAGATATGCAGTAAGTCGTTAAAACACAAACAGATCATTTACAATTTAGACATATGTACATCATTTAGATTATGACAAATAAAGCAGAGCACAGCCCAGGAATGTTTACATTTAAAATGATTCTCGAAGCAGCAAAAATCATGGGATTTTCGCAACACAAGCTGCTGCGTCTCAGCCTAAACTCCTTGCTAGATGGAGGATTTCTGTTTTTTTTTTTAAATTCTCTAGATCAGAAAAGAACTAAGAAACTTAATATCCTGTATAGCTTCGTCTTGCTTAAATGCTAGGGGCTATCGCCTGGAGCAAAGGAGGATGCCCACGGGACCATTCTGAGAATTGTCTTTTATTACAGATGTAATAAAGTCAGCAGGAGCGGGGGGACATTAAACATGTATGAGGGATGTTTAATTACATTTCTAGGACGCAGGATAAAAAAAAGGACGTTGGGTAGGAAGTCAAACAAAAAATAAATCAATTGATAAATAATATTTAAATGTTGTGTTCCATGCAATATATTTTTTTATTAAAATGGGATGGTATTTAATATAATCTTTCAAAGATTTTGTTTTTGGGCTCCACGTCTAATAGTCCATGAGAGAATGTAACGTGTATTCTTCGTATCATGGCATAAGCCTCCTATGTATATTACATTTTCACTGCAGTAAAATAGCTGAATTTCTAGTCTAATAAACAGAATTTTGACTTGAAGTTAGCTGGAGCAGCTTTTTATTTCATTCTAGGTATAGAGTTACCACCTCCTGTCCCCTGGAACATTGGGCAGGGGGCAGAGCCACAACATAATGGGGTGGGTCTGTGATGTGGCAGGGTGGGTCTGAGACGTCAGGGATGGGGCTATGACCCGTGATTGGTGATTGGCCGATTGCCATGTCAGTCATAGGAAATCCTGCCCGGTTTTCCTAATTTGGAAAATGGGTAGGCAGTTTTGACCAAATCTGGATTTGTGGGCAGGCCACAAAGGCCTGGGCCTTGATTGGCTTAATTCTGGGGATGGCATGCTGCCCACTGGCTACAGCTCCACTGTGAACCGGGTGGAAGATTTTGACAGACTTGTAAATCAGTGAAGAGGATCCCATAGGAGCAGGTGGTGGCAGCAGTGATTGGAGGGTGGTATGGGCAACTGGGCAGCCTCGGGGCGCACAATTTTTGATTCTTGCCTTGAACATTACCTATATACCTAGTAAAATATATATTAAATTTAGGATCAAATATGACTCGTTCAAAAATTCACTCAAAAAAATATCCTACTTTTTATCTAGCTGATACAAAGAAATATGGATTAGAAACTGGAAGTTTTATTCCACAGAAAGGGGGACATCTCTCTTGATTCCAAAACAGCAATTTTAATAAAGGGGTGGTTCACCTTTATGTTAACCTTTAGTATCTTATAGAATAGTTCATTGTAAGCAACTTTTATTTATTATTTTTTTCTATGTATAGTTTTTGATTTATTTGCCTTCTTATTTTAACTCTTTCCAGCATTCAGTTGGGGGCCACAGACCCATCTAAAACAAATAAGCTGTAAGGATACAAATTTTTTTCATCACTCATCTTTCTATTTTTCTATTCAGGCCACTCCTATTAATATTCCAGTATCTTATTCAAATCAGTGCATAGTTTGTTTCTAAGGTTATTTGAATCCTAGAAAGCTGCTAAATTTAGAAAAATAAAAAAAATCACAAATAATAATAATAAAAAAATTAAAACCAGTTGCAAATACTCTTTATATAAAACTTAAAGTCCATTTAAAGGCAAACAGCTCCTTTAAAATAACCATGGCATCTGCTATAACACACCTTAACATTCCTTTTATTCATAATTACCCTTTTCACATTTCTTTTAGATGTATGTTATCTAAAAAAAAATGAGACCTAAATATTCTCGTAATATCAGGGGATGCCTCCATGTCCTCTGAATGATCTGCTGCTGAGTAACCACAACCAGTGTGTTCATTACATGGTACATTTAAACTACATATAATTAATTTCCCCCTAAGTAATCCCAGTCTGGCCTACCTTTCTATATAACTGAGATCCTTTAATAATTTAGCCAGGTTCATGTTCTAAAGCCTGAAACTATTCTTCACTAGTGACGGGTGAATAAATTAGGCTGGTGCGAATTCACTGCAAATTTCCCTGTTTTGTTGCGGGTGAATAAATTCACAAAACTCCTGCAAAAATTTGCCGGCGTCAAAATATTTTGGACGCGTTTCAAAATTGCCGCATGTCAACACTATTCGGACACCCATTGGGGCAAATTCACTAAGCGCCAAAGAGCCGAACGCTACCGTCAATTCGCTAGCGTTGGGCATTTTCGTTACTTTACAAATTCACTAAAAAACGCTGGCGTAAATTCGCTAGAGTTACTTCGCACCCTTACGCCAGGCGAATTTTCGATACGGATATAACTACGCAAATTCACTAACACGCTGTTGTTTTTTCTATATCATGGGTGATAGGCTGAAAAAGATCGAAAAAATTTTTGGGGCTCCCCTCCTTCCCCCCTACATTTCCTAACTCATGGGAACTTAACTATACAGTGGGCACATGTGTAGGGCAAAAAAAAAATGTATTTGATGTTTTGAAGGTTTCCCAGGCATTTGTAGTGATTCTATGTATTCCTCCATTGAAATTTGAAATTTGCAAATTAACCATCGCTAGCGTAACTTCGCTTCGCTTAGCAAATAAACGCTAGCGCAACTTCGCAACCTTACGCTACCCCTGTGCGCAACTTCGGATTTTAGTGAATTTGCGGAGCGCTGGCGAAAATACGCCTGGCGAAGTGTGGCAAAGTGCGGCGAAGTTACGCCTGGCGCAACTACAAATCTTAGTGAATTTGCCCCATTGACTTCAACACAACGTCAAAATTGACACGACCATCAAAATTGACACGGGCCTCAATTTTCAAGTTTTACACATTTTTCGTGAATTTTTCATCGCTTCACGAATTTCACTGAAAATTTGCGAATTTTTTGTTCATCAATTCACTCATCACTATTCTTCAGAGCTGAAAATGATGATACCACATTCTAAAGAACAAAAATGACTGAATCAAGAAAGAGGAACTTTCCCAGAGATAATACCTCTGCCATGTGCAACATTAGGAAAGCAGCAGCAGTTTAGGGAGGTGAGTGTGAGAGATTTGTGAAGGGAGGAAGGATTTGTTTTTTTGGAGAAATTGGCTGATTTTCAATTATTTAGATGTTCTTTGCCAGGGATAGATGGACAGGTTGCACTTCACTGACAATGCTTCAGCTGCTTTGGGTTAGAAGATGGCTGAAGTTTGCAGGAGATTCAGATGCGGACGGACAGGGGTAAGGAAAGGAGAGGTATGTCTTTGATGTTATGGATAACATTTTCAAATCAAAGATTGTAAAGTGTCAAGCAACTTAAAGGGACAGCATATACCACTTTTCAATATGAGCTAAAATACTTTTTGCCCCCAGGCAACTGATGGGAAGACCCAGAAGACCCAGAGAACTATTAAAACTGGCATAATTTCAATCCCGCAGGGCCTGAACTAGGGTAGCGCAGACAGAAGTGGTATTTGTCCAGCTCCCCAACATTATTGCACCCTGTTCTCGCTTTTAAATGGATTAATAAAGAATTTGGATTTTTTCTGAAGCAGTGTGCGGAAAATACAACTTTATCTTCTTTTGAAATATACGGCCTGGGACACCAAAGTCTTTCCAGCACCTGATGATATTTAGCATGGACTGCCTGCATTCTTACAAGAGAAAGACGCGGTGAGTCTGAGCGGTTTACTGTTTTTTCATTATTGCACCCTAGGCACGAGCCTCTTCTTTCTACTTCTAATTCCGGCCCTGGCTGAGAAAATGGAGGGAGCTATGAACAAATTTCCCTGTTCATGAAGGAAGGGATGAGTATGTTCAGTGAAAGTAGCCTAATTCTCAAACTAGTGCTTTATAATGGGAAAAATAGGAAAATATGGATTTTTTAAAATTAAACTATAGCTAAAATGGGCAATTTTCATTACCCAAATATTGACTGGAACAATAATACTGCCATAACAGTTAATTGAATATGTTTACAAACTTGTTACACGGCAGGTTGTTGGGGACATGTCACAGGTTGTTGTGGACCCAACCAGAAATCATGATATACTGGATCTAGGTATTTAGTGAACTAGTGAACACTGAACATATAGCAAATGTACACAAATTAAAACTCCTGAGTGAAAGTGATGATAATGTTATCTTAGGCTATCCCAATATCACTAGAATTTCCACAGTGGATTTCTAAAAGTTACTTTGATTTAGATTGGTGAAAATAATAAGAATTTATTGGCATATTCATCATATTCATCAAAGAAAATGCATGTGCACCCCATTACACATACTTGCATGATTAGTAGTAATGGTCGATCCTGACCTGTTTCCCTTTGCTTTAAATTTGTGAAACATCGAAAAATTGGCCACAATGCGTTAAAGTCCAAAATTTTTGGACGCAAAACATTTTTTTCCCATTCTATGGGACCCGTCTATGGTCATAATTTTTGTAGCGAAACTTGCTGAAAAATGTCGCTCATCACTCGTGATTAAAGGATATTCTTCTAGGCTACTTTCAGATACAATGATATAAGAACAATCATGTTGTTGTTAAAATAAGTTCACAAATAGTTTTATTCTGGTCCAGTGTCAGATAAAAAAAAAGAATTTTCAAAGTATATGCATGTGGGAGGAGGTACAGACAATCAAATATTCTCTGACCGTTCCCCCGCATCTAACAAATCTAAGCTAGACCTTCAAAGCTATATAGAGGGAGGAAAAAACAATCTTTCAAATAATTTCTTGCAGCCATGTGCTTGTGTTTTCCCCTCTGTTCACTGGTTTTGATAAAGCACAGTCTGGGCATTCATGGATCTTACATTTTATATCAGATGCCAAGTTAAATTTTGGGTCTGGCACCAAAAAGAGGGAAGGAGTTTAGCTGGTGGATATATTTCATTGCTACACACAGCATGTTACTGTAAAGGAAACCGTTACTCACCGCTATGCTTTGGTCCAAGATGGCGTCCAAGATGGTGGCGCCCTGTTCCTCCACATGGATCCTGCTGGTAGCAGCGCTGTGATGCCAGCGTCTTCTCGCCTGTCGATTGGTCACCAGCGTTGGAATGGACGCCGGCATCAGAACGGGCCTAGTCCAATAATAGAATCACACCCAGGAATGCACAACGTGAACCTATACTTGGGCACTGTTGCAGTGTTCCAGCTCCTTAAAATAGGGCTGTTTTGGCGTCAAAAGCTGGACGTCATGACGTTGACATCTGACGTAGGAACGCCATCGTCAGATGTCAGCGTCAACGTCATGACGTCCAGCTTTTATTCTGCCTGGATTGACCCCTTGCCTGAACTCTGACCATTCTATTGCCAAACCCTCTTGTACCTTGAACTTTGTTTGCTTGAACTGCCTCCTCCTTAGTCCACACTCCAACTGTGCCTTCGGGCCATACTTGGGCCATGGACCCCTCTGAGGAGGCTCAAGCCCAGCCCGACTTTGGAAAAGCCTTCCCTGGTCTGGCTTCACGTATGGAGGTCTATGAAGCCCAACAGACCCACTTTGGTCAAGCTTTAGAGGTTATCCTGGATAAATTGCCTGCTCTCACACCGGCGACACAGGTTTCTGCCTCTGCTCCTATTGCTCTGGCTCCTGCTCACGCTTCTGAGCCTTGTATCCCGGCACCTCTTCTCTACAGAGGTGATCCTTTGGCATGTAGAGGATTGTTAAACCAATGTGAGATCCAGTTCATGCTCCTTCCCAACCAATATGTCTTGGAACGCGCCAAGGTGGGGTACATTATTACCCACCTGACTGGAAAGGCTCTAGAATGTACATCCCCTTTGTGGGAGAAAGAGGATCCTCTAATAGATGACTCCAAGGCCTTTATTCAAGATCTGCGCACTGTGTTTGATGCTCCTGGCTGGGCACCGTCTGCCTCCTCGCGCTTGTTCCAGATTCATTCCAGAATATGCCATTGAGTTCCGCACGTTGGTTGCTGACACAGGTTGGAACAATGAGAGCTACCATGCTGCTTTCTACAATGGGCTTTTTATTTGCCTGAATAATGATTTAGTTTCCCGTGAGCTGCCTACACGCTGGGAGGATGTTATCGCTTTGGCTGTCAAGGTGGACATTCGGCAAAGAGAGCACCAAGTGGATAAGGAGCATATGAAGAAATCCCAACCTATTCTGGCTCCTCGCTTCCAAAGGCCATTGCTCCCCAGCACTTCAGCTTCTCGACCATTTTCTTCTTCTGTCCCAGCTTCTCCTTCAACTCCCACTGAGGAGCCAATGCAGATTGGACAAGCCCATCTCTCTGAACAGGAGAAACTGCGGAGGCGGGCATCTGGACTATGTCTTTATTGTGGGGGCAAATCCCATTTTGCCCGAGTGCCCTGTAAAGCTGGGAAATGCCAATGCCTAGGTAAGTTTGGGGAAACTTACCTGGGCGGAATTGATCACCTTCCACATCCCTCTGTTCATCGTTTTCTTCTTCAGGTACAGATTAGCTTTCCTCAAAGATCATTACTATTCTGGCCTTCCTTGACTCCGGCACTGCTGGGAATTTCTTGGATAAAGCTTTTGCGGAATGTCACTCCATTCCTCTACAACCCTTGGCTGTACCACTCTTAGCCATTGATGATCGACCACTTTCTTCTGGAGTTATCCTTCAAGGTGGGCACCATGCATACTGAAAGACTGTCTTTTCTTCTCATTGATTGCCCGTCGACTCCTGTAGTGCTTGGACTACTTGATTCATAATCCTGTCATTGACTGGTCCGCAGCTCAAATTTCTCGTTGGAGTCCCTTCTGTCAACAGAACTGTCTTCCAGCCAATTCCCTTGTCAAGTTATCTTCTGTTGTCACAAATTCTTCTCTACCTCCTGTTTACCAAGTCTTTTCTGATGTCTTCAACAAGAAGTCTGCAGAAACACTTCCTCCTCACCGGTCGTATGACTGCCCTGTCAAACTTCTTTCTGGCACTATGCCTCCTCGAGGTCGTACTTATCCGGTTTCCCCTACTGAGACTACAGCGATGAAAGAGTACATGCAGGAAAATCTCCAAAGAGACTTCATCCGATGTCTTCTTCTCCTGCTGGAGCAGGGTCTTCTTTGTCAAAAAGAAAGATGGCAGTCTATGAGCTTGCATCGACTACCGAGGTTTAAACAAGATACCTGTGAAAAATCGCTACCCTCTTCCCCTCATCTCTGATATATTCAACCAGCTCAAGGGTGCCAGCCTCTTCACCAAGCTGGATCCCCGAGGAGCCTATAATCTCATCTCAATCTAATCTCAAAAATGCCACTCCTGGTACTTTAAGAGCCAAATTTCCGGTTTTCAAACCATAAATTTGGCTCTTCTAGCGCAGAGAGCGCAGTTAGGCTCTCTGCACTAGTTCACAGGCCCCTCTCTGCCGCTATCGTGGACCCCCCCTGGACCCCCTCAGGTGCAAAAAGGTAAGTGCATGGGGGAGGGGGGCGGCAGCAACTGCTGCTGCCTCGGGCGGCAGAGGGGCCAGGATCGCCCCTTACTATGACGTGGGAAATTGTGAGTTGTTAGCAGTCAAATTGGCTCTTGAAGAGTGGAGACATCTGTTGGAAGGGTCCTCGGTGCCAGTATCTATCTTCACTGAACACAAGAACCTTGAATTCATCCAAACACTCAAACATTTTAATCCCAGATAAACTAGATGGGCACTCTTCTTCTCTTGCTTCAGCTTTGTCATCACATTCCATCCTGGTTCCAGAAATAAGAAAGCGGATGCACTTTCCAGAAGCTTGTTTCCCTCCATGGCCTCTCAGTTGTTGACAGCACAATCTTCTGCTCCCTTGGATACTCCCTTGGGAGTAGCCTTTGTTCCTCCTGAACTTTGTCACACCATCGTTTCTTAGTCCCATAATTCTAAACAAGATGGCCATCCTGGAATAAGAAAGACAACTGAACTCTTATCTTGCCTTGTTTGGTGGCCTTCTCTTCGTAAGGATGTTAAAGACGTTGTTTCTTCTTGCTCTACTTGTGCAAACTGGTCATTCCCCTCCCAAGGGGTTACTCTTACTGTTACCTGTCTCCCTTGGGCACACTGTCATCTGGGAGGTGATCAACAGGTTCAGCAAGATGGCCCATTTCATTCCCCTTCTCAAGTTACCTTCTGCCCAACACATCTTCTGCCTTCATGGATTTCAGGCTGAAATTGTATCCGACAGAGGTTCCCAGTTTGTTTCTAAATTTTGAAGATCATTATGCAAAGCACTTCACATCTCTCTTCAGTTTTCCACCTACCATCCTCAGTCCAATGAAGCTGCAGAGAGAGTTAATCAAGCATTAGAGCAATTTCTTCATTGCCATGTGTCTTTGTGCCAGGATGATTGGGCTGACCTCCTCCCATGGGCTGAGTTTGCCCACAACAATGCACTGCACGCTTCTTCTGAGAAATCCCCCTTCTTTTGTGTCTACGGTCTGAATCCTCTGACGTTCCCTCAAGATCTCCTTCTCACGAATGTCTGCCAATGACCAAGCTGCCCACATGTCAGCTATCTGGCAAGCCACAAGAGCCAACTTGGAAAAGAGTTCTCATTATCAAAAGAAATTTGCAGACAGGAGAAGAGTTTCTTCACCTCAATATAATATATGGGCGATAAAGCCTGGTTATCTACAAGAAATATTCATCTCAGAGTGCCTACTCCCAAACTTGGTCCCAAGTTCATCTGCCCTTTTTCAATGATTGAAATCATAAATCCTGTGGCAGTTCATCTGCAGCTTCCTCCGGAGATGCGGTTTCCAAATGTATTCCATGTGTCCCTTCTCAAGCCAGCAACTTCTTTGCCCACTCCCACTCCTTTTCTTGTTGATAGCCACCATGAGTTTGAAGTTAAGAGAATTCTGGATTCTCGGGTCTCCAGAGGTGTCTTGCAGTACCTGGTCGAGTGGAAGGGGTTTGGACCTGACGAGTGCTCATGAGTGGGAAGTTCTGACGTCTATGCTCCTCTTCTCATCCGAAAGTTTAATAAGCAGTTTCCATCTAGCCCTAGTGGTGGTGGTCCTGAGGCCCCCATAAGGAAGGGGGTACTGTAAAGGAAACCGTTACTCACCGACATGCTTTGGTCCAAGATGGTGTCCAAGATGGCGGCGCCCTGTTCCTCCACGTGGATCCTGCTGGTCGCATCACTGTGACGCCAGCGTCTTCTCGCCCGCCGATTGGTCGGAACGTGCGGCAGCATCAGAACGCCAGCGTCAGAACGCCAGCATCATACATCAGCTTCAACATCATGATGTCCAGCTTTCGGCACCAAAACAGACCTATTTAAAGGATCTGGAACACTGCAACAGTGCCCAAGTATAGGTCTTACGTTGTGCTTTCCTGGGTGTAATTATATTATTGTTATATTGATTCCTGTGTACCGACCTTTGCCTGTTTAACCGTTTTGACCTTATTCTGCCTGGATTGACCCCTTGCCTGATCTCTCACCATTCTTTTGCCGAACCCTCTTTTACCTTGAACTTTGTTTGCTTGAACTGCCTCCTCCTTGGTCCGCACTCCAACTGTGCCTTCGGGCCCTTAAAGTTACGTGTATTTGCCCTACAGCTGCAATTTTATCTCTGCTGAACTTAACCTTTCTTTCTTTCTTTCTAAACAAAGTCACTTAGCTTATTTAGAATCTTTAGATACAATAATACTCAGAAACAGGGAAGAATTATTTTCAATTTAACTTAAAAAAACACAATTGTTTAAACCAGAGTATAAATTAAAGAAGAGGCAATGATCATACATACATCACTACAACACACAGAGCAACTTATGAAATACAAATATCTTGTTACTGTTCTCAGTTTGTTGCATTGGGAGACATAATTCCAAATAAATAGTCCCAAAATTTGTGGCTTACATCAAAGGTGGTAAAGGAAAAAGAAAGAAAATTAATAGAGAAGTATAAGATTATACAATAAAATAAAAAAATAACTTTTGTCCATAAGGGGATACAAGAATGGGGTTATTTATCAAAATCGGAATTTTTCCGATTATATAATTTTAAAAAGTCCAACCAAAGTAGAATCCACGATTTGACATTATTTATTATTAAAAAAAGTTCAATTTAATTGGATCAGGGAAAAACTTGATAAAATAGATCTAAATTGCATATCGTAAGATTTGTTTGAATTTTTTTCCCAAATCCCTAGATATTTTCGGGCTTTTCCTCCCAAATTTTTCATTTTTTTGACCGAAAAACCCCAAATAGTTGGATTTTTAGGTTAATTCTAGTGCAAACCACAGAAACTTCCAGATAGGATAGGGACCTTTCCCATTGACTTATATAAAACCTCGGCAAATCTGAGATGCTGGATTTTCAGATTCAGACTTTTCCAATCCTCAGGGTATGATATCTCGAAAAGATTCTAGTTTTTTTTCCCCACTAAAAATGTTTTGAGTTTTTAGAATTCAGACTTTAATAAATAAACCCCTAAGGCGCCGATTCACAAAGGGTCGAATATTGAGGGTTAATTAACCCTCGATATTCGACTGGGAATTAAAATCCTTTGACTTCGAATATCGAAGTCAAAGGATTTTAGCGCAAATAGTGCGATCGAACGATCAAAGGATTATTCCTTAGATCAAAGATAAAATCCTTCGAATCGAACGATACAAAGGATTTTAATCCAACGATCGAAGGAATATCCTTCGATCAAAAAAAGTTAGCCAAGCCTATGCGGACCTTTCACATAGGTTAACATTGAGTTCGGTAGCTTTTAGATGGCGAACTAGGGGCTCGAAGTTTTTTCTTAAAGAGACAGTACTTTGACTATCGAATGGTCGAATGGTCAAACGATTTTTAGTTCGAATAGTTTGATTCTAAGTCATAGTCGTAGTCGAAGGTCGTAGTAGCCCATTCGATGGACGAAGTAGCCCAAAAAACACTTCAAAATTCGAAGTTTTTTTACTTGAATCCTTCACTCGAAGTTAGTGAATCGGCCCCTAAGTGTTACAAAGCAGCAATCAAAAACGCAAAAATAGATTTGGAATTGACTGCTTCACTTGCAAAGACTAACCACATTTTTCAAGATACAGGCTTTTTTTCAAATTTTTCAATAGTATTTTTCAATAATACAGGCTAACAACCGGCAGTTAGATGCAGGGAGGACGCATACCACCATAAGCCGATATATATGCTTTTAACTCATTTTATTGCAGAAGACTGTGGAACAAGCTTTCCCCTTCATTTGGTGCAGGTTTTAGGGGTTGGTCCCTAAAAGGTTGTGTCACAGTCTTGTGCAATAAAATGAGTAAAAGGCATATACCAGCTTATGGTGGTGTGCTTTTTCCCTGCATGAAACTGGAATGGTTTGTTGGGCCTGGAGGTGTCCTGGGAAGTTAAAATACCCTACAGAAAGGGGGTTATTTATCAAAATCTGTTTTTTTCTGATTTTTTAAAATAAAAAAGTCAGACCAAACTATGTGACCTTATTTATTTTCAAAAAAAATCATGATTTAATCGAATTGGGGACAAACTCAACGAAATCACCTGAAAACCCGAATTCTACTATTTTTTCAGAGTTTTTCCCGAATCGTGCACATTTTCCAGATTTTTGCCCGAAAAGCCATAAATCTGTCTGATTTTCAGGCTAATTCCAGCTCAGACCATAGAAACTTCCAAATAGGACAAGAACCACTCTCATTGACTTATATACAACTTTGGCAGCTCTGAGATGCCGGATTTTTGGATCCAGAATTTTTGCAGCATCACACTTTAATAAATCCCTAAAAATTGAAGGTTTTATTTTCCATGAAAAAATTGGAATTTATAGTAAAAAAAACTAGAATTTTCAAGTGTTTCCATTCCAACTTTGTGTGCTGCAAAAAAGTGTTGTTGCCCATTAAAACATCGGGAAAATACAGGGGAAAAAAAAGGCTAAATATTTTTTTGACTGAGTACATATCATGCAATAGAATCCAGAGATACAGAACTCATTCTGTAGAAGTACAGAAGAGTTACCTAAAACTATGTCAGTCGCTGACATAGAATATGGTACTTAAATGTTTAAAGTGGTAGTAAACCTAGATGTAAAATACACCATTTGACATAAAAATGTCATTCTATTCAACATCCAAATAATTATCCTTGATAATATGTTTTCAATCATTTTAAATGTATTTGTGAAAGCAGTATCTGCTAGTTCTGACTATGTCAGTCATTGAAACAATGTGGCAGTAGTGTGTTCTGTTATTAACAGGAAAGGAAAAGGAAAGGAAACAGATTAAATATTTTCATCAACATGATAAATTCTTGAATGTCTTATTCCTTATCTTTCCTAGTCAGATCTTTGTGATTTTTAACAAATTGCATTGCTACAGCCAAAGGTGGGACCAAGAAAATTTGGCAGGGCTACAGAGCTTGAAGGCTTCTGGCAGAACTAAAAAAGCTCCATGGGAAGGGATCTTCCTTAAACAGGGTTGGCCAGAGCTACACATCATATAAAACTGTATTTTCCTGGCTAATAAAAGTTGTGGCCAAGACAGGACCCCCACAGATTTCCTGAAAACATGATGCAGAAAATATCAACATTCTATTATTTTTTGTAGATTGTTTTTGTTGATTGTCCCCACTGACCAGTCTGTATTTTGAGTCAGTGATACTTGGACCCCTATACCATTCTGTGTTCTCAGGTAGAGGCTCAGTGAAACTTTTAAAGGTTGATTAATAGATGTGACGCCCACCACTTTAGAAAGGAAACCACTGCTCTGTTGTAATATTAGGGTACAACACTGACCTGATCGGGGGAATGACAAATGCTCTGCACTGCCAGGCTACAAAGTCAGTCCATATTAATTAGCGGCAGGGATCTTACATACGATCATCTGCCTGTGATTATGCATTTTACGGCAGAGGAATGTAATTCAAAGCAACTTTACAGTATTAATTACATATTTTCCAATAAATGTGTGTATGCATGTAATTGCTATTGAAATCAATCCCTGTTTGGTCTCTGGTTCTGACTTTCAACAGTGTAGCAAAAAAAAGGACTCATGTTCTGCATAATGAGAAGTACATTTTATTCTAAGCCACTTATAAATATGCATCAATCTAAATTATAATTGATCAAGTTATTTGTAAATGTAATCGCTATTTAAAGCAGTATGTGTAAGTCCATTGGTATTTTTCCACTGCGGGTTCTGACTCCATGGGGCATATTTATAAAAGAGTGAAGTTTGAGATAGTCAGAGTGAAATTCCGCCACTCTCCATTAATTTCTACGGGATTTTTAAAAGAGTATTTATTAATGGGTGAAAGTGAAAGTTCTCCCTTTGATAAATATGCCTTTCAAAATCCCATAGAAATGAATGGAGAGTGGCGGAATTTCACTCTAGAGGACTGTGGAGATCTCTAACTTCACTCTTTGATAAATATGCCCCCATGTACAAATGAAAAAATATCACAGTAGTCAGCTCTTATCCAGCCAAGGGGTATATTAATCAAAAAGTGAAGTTAGAGATCATCACAGTCCTCTAGAGTGAAATTCCGCCACTCTCCTATACGGGATTTTTAAAAGAGTGTTTATCAATGGGTGAAAGTGAAAGTTCATCCTTTTATAAATACACCTTTCAAAATCCCATAGAAATGAATGGAGAGTGGCAGAATTTCACCCTAGAGGACTGTTGCAATATCTAACTTCACTCTTTGATAAATATACCCCCCAAGACTCCAGTTGGCATTGTCTTGAATGCTTCTATCTTTCTCTTCCTTTACAAGTCTGTTAATCACAAAGCATGCAAGATATTGTGGGAACTGGAGTCTTGACTGGAGGAAACATTCTCTTTAATTTCAGGATTCAAGACTTACTTTTCATAGTCCTCCTTACAATATAGCTGGCGGTTCCTGTAGTAGCAGGTCCCAGAGAGTATCTGTAGGCAAGCAGCACACTTTACGCAACATTCGTGCCACGATCTGTCATTCACTCTTAGCAGGAACCGATCTGATATGCTGTTGCTGCAACCAGCGCAGACTTCATTCATTTTATGATCTGAAATCATAGGGGAGTTTCAGCTCAATATATTGCTTAGTCATGACTTCTAATGACTGGTTACTAAAAGTCACTTAGTAGTAATAATCCGATACAATTGGAGTTATGTAATAAAGGACTCTATGGGGTATATTTATCAAAGAGTGAAGTTAATAGTGAAGTTCTGCCACTAGAGTGAAATTCCGCCACTTCCCCATTCATTTCTATGGGGTTTTTAAAGGCGTATCACCCATTGATAAATACGCCTTTCAAAATCCCACAGAAATGAATGGAGAGCTGCGGAATTTCACTCTATTGGTGGAACTTCACTCTTTGACAAATTTACCCCATCATATGGCCAGATGCAGTTACCCATAGTAACCAATCAGCAAGTAGCATTTATTGGTCACCTGTTTCAAAGCAAGCTGCCTCTTGGTTGCTATGGGTTACTGCACCTGGGCAAATTATTTTTTATTACATATGGGTGGCTATAATTAATATCTAATTACTGTCTTATCTGAATTCTTGCATTACAGAAACCTTAAGGCCAGATTTAGACTTTAAAAGTGGTCATATGTTGGAGACCTTCTTGTACCTGGCCCATTAGCTTAGGGCTGAACAGGCAAGTATTGAGGGATTTGGCCATCCAGGCACTCCTCCAATAAGTGGATTCTTTCAGCAAGTGAGAAGAAACTGTTGATCCTATTACTCCCTCTGCTATCAGTGGCCCATTTACACAATGTGAAGAGTCAACGACACCAGTATGGAAGAAAGAACTAAGACACAATAAGATCATGGAATGGTCTGTAAAAACCAACCCCCTCAAGATGGATTACATACCCATATATTCAGCCAATATGGAGAAATATTGGCACGCATAGCCTGCTTAAGAACTCTCAGGTGGTAATGTATCAAGAGTATTGTAGTTTATTGAGAAAGTTGGGATAAGAAAGTTATTTAATAAAAACAAAGATACATTTGTACATTTTCTCAGAAAATGCACAAAAGTCCCAGAATAAACTAGTGCTTCACCCTCTCAAAAGGCTGTTAGGTTCATGGAAGAAGTTGCACGTGTCTGCTTTGGAGTAAACCAGCTCTTTACTCATTTTTCCACATAATCCAGCGAGTCTTAACTATAGATAAATCCAACAACAGGAGATAAAAGCATGTAAAGTTTTATCTGATTTTATCTCTTGCTGTTCATCGTTGGCACTTCTTCAAAATGAAGTGATGAAGCACTTGAAATGTGGAGGCAGAGAGACTATTCTATGTACACACTCTTTTCAGCCTGACCTTCACAAAGCCAACCTTCACTGCAAACACAACTGGAGTGCCTTATTGACTCTAGATCTTCCAGACTATTAACCTCTTAGAGTCATTGCAACACAACCGATCCAAGTAAGAGGCAAAGTCTCATGTATATGTTTCACGTTGCACTAATCAATATTATGGGGTTATGTTTCTTTTGGAGCAAAATAGGATCATTCATTGTATAAAGCAGGAACGTGTAAACTACAGAAATTATTATAACTTGGATCACCATATCTTAAATCTGCTAAACTATTTAAATATACAAGTAGGATTGTTTTGCCACTAATATTGATTCATGCAGCTTAGATAGTATTTGATTTTTACAAAGAAAAAGGAAAGGAAATCACTTTTAACAAATGAAATTATGTGTTTAAAATTGAGTCAATGGGTGATGGCCTTCCCATATTTCTGGATAACAAATCAAACAAAGCTCAAGGTTACTGCACACATATACTATGGAGACACATGCCCAGGTGCTACCAGGATATTGTTAATATAAATATAAGCAGAAGCCTGTGCACACTGGGAAATTTCCAGTAACTTAATTAGAGGGGGGCTGCCGGGGGGGCCCGAGGGGGTGCGAGCCCTGGCCCAGTCGAACCCCCTGCACCCCCGGTAGTTACGCCACTGGAAATTTCCATCATGATTTTTCCTTTATTGAAAAGACATTTCTGGCCTTGCCTGGGGACCTTTACCAAGGTGAGAACCAAAATATCAATTCGGTATATTATGTTAATTTTCCTCATCTTTATTGTGTTTTGTTGCACATGGTAAGGATAAACCCCTAGTGAATAAACTAGGAAGCAACAGAAACAGACTGACAGGGACAAGATGATCTCACAGAGGGCTAAGAGACAAGCTTGGTGCTTTGCTTCATTTTGGGATATTGTTAAAACATGAACAGCTGGAGGTATCTGTAGACATCAACTAAGGTCATGAAAGTCAAGCAGAAATATGGCTAATATTAGTTATATAATATGAAAATGTTACAAGGCTAAACTGACCATAGACATTGCTGTACATGATCTTAAACTGTATTGATGGGCTACCCCCATACTCCCATATCTATCAATATCTATAATGTATCTAGAATATTGCTACATAGCCAATGCAATGTTGAACCCCCAAGGGGTAATATGAACCCAAAACCAGTGCTTTATATCCTTGTGTTGTCTCTTCAATGAGTCCTGGCATACACACACACACAAAAATACAGCTAATACTCCTTTATTGATTTACTAACCAAGGCCGAGGAATGGAGAGTTTTCTCGGCAGGATGATGGCACATCTTCTGTCTTCATGGTAAGGTATTAATTTAAAAAAATCCAGCAACTGAAAAACAAAAATAATTTTAAAAGTCAGAATAATCACTGCAATGCAATTCATAAATGTAGCCATTTTGCAATTAAGTAGTGACACTTTAGTCAGTGGTTTTCACATTTTATAGCCATTTGATTTAGCCCAGTATGGGAATTTATTTGATGCAATGTAAAGTAAGGCAAATCAAACATAGGCGGTGCACCAAGAACCCAGTCTGCTCTTCTACCTACAACTGTCTCCTTTAAATCTAGACCTGCTTTTCAGATATTCGGTTGCCCAAGGTCTCACTGTGCATGAAAGAGATAAGCCAGAGTGGCAAATACATAATGTGGAGAACAGAACCTTCTGAAGTTGCAAAATTGGCAAAATGTCAAACCAGAAGTGAAGGTGACAGGAGGAAACTATGGCAAACAAGGTAGGACGACTGGTTGCATCAAGACTAGGAGAAAGGACAAAGTGTCTAAAAGTGATCTGGTAAAAACTACTCTACAAAAACAGCAGATCTAGAGAACTTGGACCTATCATAGGCAACCGAAGAGTGCCAGACCAAAGGCAAACATGGTAATACAAGAATCTTGTCCAGGTCTGGTAACCCATAGTTAACTGTTTTAAAACTGCAAGCCATAAATGATATTCAACAATAATAATATTCAATAATAAGAGTTATAATATATATTATTCAGAAAAAAAAATAACAATCCTTATGACACCAGACACTTTCAGCTGGCTGCAGTGAAAATACCCTTGCCATCCTCCCAGTATTGGTTGTGTCAGGCATTTCCTCTTAAAGTCAAAGGGAGTCTGCACAAGGTGGTCTCAGGTGCTCTAGAACCAAAACCTTAAAGTTATAAGAGTATTGGAGGAATGATGGTAAAATATTTTTGTTCACAGATCATGAATGTTTGTAAATTATACACTAAGCTGCATTTTAGGTTTTTGGATGCACAGAATCATTTGTGTCAGATTTGATACGTAGCTGATTCCATAGATTAGGTGCATCACTAATACAATTGCAAAGCCTGGGTGATGATTGTGTTAAGCAGGTGAGGTAAGGGTGAAGCTAGTCCAAAACTCCTTCTTTTGTATTAAAAGGACTTCCTATATATCTGGTAAATATATAAACACATAACTGTGGCCTGCCCTGTAAGCGGTGATATGAATTTAAGGAAAAAATTATATGTATTGCTTATAAATGGGATATTATTCTTACATTCCATGTTGAAGCCATAGGATCTTTATATTTGGCAATTAAGGTTGGGATAAGAAATGTCAATAGAGATAGCAAGTAAGTCATAATAACAGAGAAGGAGAAAGAAAATTCTTAGGTGTTTTAATAAAGTGAAGCGCCATCTGTGCACTGAACATGTAGTGTCTTTCCCTGGAACACATACAGAGCTGTATTTATTGGATCCAAAGATTGGTGGTGGTTGCCTTAAACCCTGAGATCTTGCAGAATAGCAGTTGTAGTAGGAGGGGTTGAGGATAGCATGTATAGAGGGGAAATATTGTAAGAGTAGGGATAGCTAATGATAGATACTTTATGTCAATGTAGCCCTTCCATTGGTCTTGCCGCACAACTTGCAACAACCATGACAACCAAAGGCTGTAGAGAAGAAAAGGTCACAATCTGTTTTTGCCACTGCTAAACCTGGCACTGCTCTTATGATTGAAGTCCTTTCACAATGATGGGATGCTGAGCAGGTCCTAGGAAACCTTTCACATATGCCAGTTTTGAGTCATAATATGAACTGACAGGGAGACTGGCTATGGGAGATACTTGTGCATCATTCTCTTGCTAACAATATGGATTTTAATTCTGATTATATGCACTCAACATTAATACTGTTCTGTCATTGCAACATTAAATTTGGGTGACCTTTTCAAAAATGATAAAGGTGCTGAATTGTAGGATAAATCAATACATTCAATCACATCTTGTTTTCCTGCTTTCTCTTTATTCTTTGTTTTCACCACTTCTCTTTGTCCCCCTCTCCCCTCCCCCCTCCAGCATACACAGTTCACTCCTTCCTTGCCCCCTTCCTTTCTCCCCTTCACTTTTTATATGGTTTTAAACCACATTATCCCTGATCCTAAAAACAAGAGAAAACCCTTTAGGTCCATAAGACACAGGGTATATTCTCTGCCTGTTTTTTAGCAGGTGAAAAAGTGCCTATACATAATGATACAGCCTGTCATTTACTTGAATGGAATCTGCTCACAATTTCTGTCCATAATCCAACTGTTGCATCTACCATCAGGCACATTCAAGTAAATAATAGATAGGGATGCACCGAATCCAGGATTCGGCCAGGATTCTGCCTTTTTCAGCAGGATTCGGATTCGGCCGAATCCTTCTGCCTGGCCGAACTGAATCTGAATCCTAATTGGCATGTGCAAATTAAGGGCAGGGATGGAAATTTAGGACTATCTCAATTGTAGACCCCAAAACCTTTTGCGAACTCCAACATCCGGGATATTCAGACAGGTATTGATTTCCTTTGAATACTGAATGTAGTAGTTAAAATTAGTGAGCAGGAGGCAACTTCTCGGTTCTGAGAGATATAAATGTAGGGATGCTGAATAAAAGCTCTTGATAAAAATGTAGATAAAGATCATGGCCATGGGAAATTCAAAGCAGTCTTAGAACAAATATACAATTACTGTAGTTACGATTAATTATTACAATTAAAATGAGTTACTTAATTATGTTCACAATAACATAATATTAAGGTCCAGGAGTTGCTTCATGTATATAAATGTAGCTGTGTTTCCATAATGTAATCATATCTCCATAACTCCTTAATTCTTAACCCATGGATCGGGACCCAAAACTGGGTCCGATGCTGTTTAGAGCGAAACTCAGTTTTCCCCTAAATAATTGGAAATTTCTTCCTGCAACAGTGAACAGTAATTCAAACGTGGTGCATAACTGATTATAAAACAATTTTTGTGTGGCAAATCTGATTCTGCAGCTGAATTTGGGACCCCCAAGAAAAAAAACATACAAAGCACTGCCATATCTGAACTTTGATGCCAAAAGTGGAGCTACCAGATTACTAGGAATTGTTTGATGTTTAATACACTGAGTTCCAGTTAGGATAACAGTCTGCCTTTGGGGGTTCTTTGTGTTTTGGTATAGTTAAAAGGTCATGTACAGATGGAAATAATTTTAAAAACAAATAAAACATTTTATTAAATGGCACAGGATTCTGAGAGTGACCTTAAAAAAGCAATTTTTGAAGCTTTTATTTTTTCGTTAACATTACTTTTTTTTACTGTACTTTTTTTTGTTAGAAATTAAAATTTATAATCTGCTCCAAAGCATTTTAATTCCCTATTGTATCCTGAAATTAAATGAGCCAATCAAACAAATACTTTTTTTTTTGTATTTAAAATATCCACGGTCTCTAGAAGAGTTTTTATTAGATAACCATGGTAAAAGATGCAAATATAAACCCTGCAGGCATAAATTATATTTTGCAGGGAGCCTTTTTAATCTGCATCTTTATATTTATTAATAAAAGTTGGAGCTGCCAAATGTCTATTTATGCGGAGGTAAAAGGAATTTTCTTCTCAACACTCCAGTGAAACAATACCCTTAAGGTTGAAATTATTTTTAAAAAAGCAGAATTCGTGCTCACCTTTTAAAGATCATTTTATTGAATGAAGCACCTCATAAACACAGGCATTCATGGGTTCTAAAGTAAACCCTATTACTCACTCCTCATTTGTGTTTGCTTATAAACTGGGTGCTCAAACTCCCAGACCCCAGCTCACGTTGTTCTAAGCAGACTGGACCAGCACTCCAGCTAATTTGTTTTATTTTGCATCTGAGTAAGAAAGGAATTGGCCCCCCTAAACTAAATGCACATGTTACACCTCCTGATTGGTATCAAGCATTACTTTTTTGGGTACTTTCCTGTCTGTGTCTGTGTCTGTCTTAGAAATCTTTTGTTCTAGCCATAAAAGAAAACACAATAGCAGAATGTACGCCTGACCAAGTCACTGCACACGCTCTATCTTCTTATGTCTAATAAACAAATACAATTTTACACACTATTTAGCAAACTTAATTACAGAGACTTAATAAGTACTAAAATATTGTGCATCTAGCCATGGCTTACAACCATTTAATTAGAATCCAGTAAGTAATGCAGAAGAAGGTGTCCCTTTCTTGTTACTTACATTATGGTACTTAATCATTAAGTCCAGGTATTTTATTTAAAAAAAAGTCAGACTAAACTAGACTCCATGATTAGAACTTATTTATTATTAAAAAATTACAAACACAAGAAAAATTGAGAGAGTTTCCACTGTCCCTGTCTCTCAAAAATAAAAATCCACTTGATATATATTTTTCTTTTTCTGTTGCTTTTCCCACTAATAGGCCTGGGTGCATCCACTTTTAATATAGCTCATACTGAGTAATTAACACAGCACCGCTTGCCATTCAATTTTGAATAAGTATATCTATTAAGATTTAATTAAACTAATGAAATGACTTAAAATGCAAATCTGGACACTTGTTTTTCATGTAAATTGTTTACAAAAATATACATTAATATGATCGTAATAAAACTGAAAAGTTATACCGGTTATTTTGGGATCTCTGGGTTATGAATTTACTTATGTTCCTAATAGTGTTCAGCAATTGGCAAACAAATAATTATTATAATTACTTACATGTATTTATAAAATGCCAACAATAAATTGGGGTATACATTGAACATGCAGATAATATGCAAACATTTGACAAATAACTGAGGTTTAAAAATGGCCCTGCTCAAAAGAGCTTCTGAGGAATTGGCGTTGAAGCCACGAAACGCGTAAAGCATGGCCTTTGTTTGATGCACTGTTGGTGTATGTTCATTAATGTTATTTGTTCTTCAACAAATTGAAAACATTTTAACTTCCGACCTGGTCTAGTGCTCCGTGGATCAAAGACCTTTCTCAAAAGAGTTTGCAATCTTAAAGGAGAAAATAGTATTTTATCATGCATAGTGGCCTGATTGAATTGTATGCCACACATAAAGACATTATAAAATGCTATATAGCTTTCCTCTAGAACAGCTCTGCCCAATAGTCTCCATGCTGTAGGCTATTTATCTCCTATATAACATGTCTGGGGGGCTCATTTTATTGTATGTATATGTTTTGTATATTTTTATTTAGAGCATTGCTTAGGTATGCAGCGCTATACAGCAGAACAATAAATGAATACAACTAAGGGGCCATTACAATAATAAGTACAACTAAATATAAAGTATGATAATAAATATAAATAAATACAAAGTATAGTTACAATGAGAGGATGGAGGTCCATGCCCGGCAGAGCTTAAATGGAATAATGTACAAGGTACTGTTTTATTATTACAGAGAAAAAGAAGTTGTATCTCACAATTGTTCTCCGTTACATTTGTTTTAGGGGTATATTTATCAAAGTCTGAAAATATGCTTTACCCCAGCTGTCAGTTCACTTGTATAGGGTTTGTAGGGGGCATTTTAATTAAAGAGTATGCTTTATGTTCACCCCATGGCCCTAAACATCCTATTTATTGAAATAAACATGACATTTCCCATTAACAAACTATGACGATATTTATATTTTATTTTTGCCCTTCAATAAATACGACCTTCAATTCTCTATTTATGTTATTTATGTTTTATAATTATCACAACATGATTTAAGACTTTCATGTGTCAAAGCAAAACACAAAATTTGGATTTAGTGAAAAATCTCTTTTACTATTGCATAAAAAAATGACAAAGGTCACAGGAAACAAATTTTAAAAACAGCAGATTTGGGTTAAAAGAGTGTGTCCCCAGAAAGTACAGTTACGCAGGCTTGAATTATTATTGCTTAAAACAATTATATTGTTGGGCAATTTTTCAGTTATTAAACAGTTTATAAATATGTGACCTTTGCTAAAATGATTAACAACTCATACATCTTTGATACACAGGATGATGATGATAAAGTGGGCAATAAATCTGTACTTCTAAAAATGCATATTTTCTTCCCAAAGATCTTGTCACTGACACTTTAAAAACACTACATGGAATTTTAAAGACTAAAAAGCATCACTGGTATAGTTTTAGGCAACTTGTATCCAGCAATAGTCATAGTTATTTCTTCTTGCCATGCAATCATTATGTCTACTTAACTTGCAGTATTTCTTTTTTATTATTTCGAGATTTTTTTATTTCCTGCTACAAAATAAATATTTTTTAAAAATGTTCAATTAACAATTATTTTACAGCTTTTGTTACTAAAGAACAAGGGTAGAACAATATTGTAATCTTCACCAGAAATCCAAGAATTCATTTTTTTCCCAATGAATGTAATTGTTGCTTCTTTTACTTTTGTAGCTTTGTATACAAAATATTTGCTAAGGATGCACATTTAATGCTACAATTATTCCTTTATTTTTTATTTATTGATGTATTTATCAATGCATGTAATCATAAAATGACAGTGTTCTTTCCAAGTGATTGTCATATTCACATATGGAGACGAAACATAAAATAAATGGATAAATGGACAGACACAAAAGAAAATTAATTCACCGTTAGACATACAAAAGAAATATAGCTGATAGATGATAAACAGAAAGAAAGATGATAGATAGATAGATAGATAGATAGATAGATAGATAGATAGATAGATAGATAGATAGATAGATAGATGATAGATAGATAGATAGATAGATAGATAGATAGATAGATAGATAGATAGATAGATAGATAGATAGATATTATAGATACATACACATTTAATTTCATATAATATTATAAGCTTCTAGAATTATTTATCACAATAACTACAAGAACTACATAACTACATAATTACAAGAATTACATAACTAATACAAATTAAACACTGCCCCTTTTACATAATTATTTTCTTACAATTTCCTTATTATTTTATACACATTCTGATGTCATAGAAATTTATTCAATCGTTCTGCTCCCTAAAATTTATTAAGTGAAACTTCTTGATAATAAACACAAAATCTACAGCGCAGATATAAAATAACAAAAGCATAATGCCAAGATTCTCAAATCCATTGTCCTAATAGCCTTGCAAAGTTAGGGGCATGTTTATCAAAGGGTGTAACAACTATTCACAAAGAAATGACTCCACAACACAATTTTTGCGTGTAAGTTTTCCCTGTTTGATAAATAGTCCAACATATGCATGCATACATAGTGAAAAGATATGTATATGTTCCTGTTCATTATTCTTAAAATGTGTACAGATTCGATTTTAGATGTCTACTTACTTAGAAGCCACAAAAACAAACACACACACACTCACTCTAAAGTCTTTTATTTAGACTTTAGAGTGAGTGTTAATTTCATGTGAATAAGACCAAGCCTATTTAGTTCTTACCTCAAACTGAATCTGACCTGGACACCTGGGAAACTTTTGAAGACAATGCCCAGTAGTAGTGGCAGTAAAAATGGGTCCTAATTTGCTAAATACTTAGCATTCCTTCCCCAAAGCAGGACTGTACACCGGTTTGTCATAAGAAGTTGCAGCATCCATCATCTGCCTCTGTCTTCTGAAACACAAGGAGAAGGAAAGAAGAGGGGAGGGGTGGAAGAGAGTAGGAGGACAGCTTTTTCTCCTGCTAAAATCTGAAGTCTCCCTCTACAGCTGTGTGGGCATTAAAAAGTTAATTACTATGATAAATATACATATACATAGTTCATAGGGAACCATGCATGAATAGATAGATAACGATTGTTTGATAGATATACTGTAGATAGATAGTCAACAGTAGTAGGATCATTTCCAAGATAGAGAGACAGACAGGTTATAGAGATTGACAGAGAGAGAGAGAGAGAGAGAGAGAGAGAGAGAGAGAGAGAGAGAGAGAGAGAGAGAATAGATAGATGATATATAGATGATAGATAGATAGATAGATAGAGAGAGAGAGAGAGAGAGAGAGAGAGAGAGAGAGAGAGAGAGAGAGAGAGAGAGAGAGAGAGAGAGAGAGAGATAGATA